>JARHVA010004167.1:1515000-1678778 GCA_037957365.1 Torreya grandis
ACTTAATACTTGAATCTTTGATTAAAGCATTTTTAATAGTTTAAAAATTTGGAATTAATGAATCTAAGCAAGTAGATGAGATGGAATTCACTACTTAGTGCCACAAATAGTCAGATAGAGGATATCCAAATGAGTTACGTGTGTGAATTTGATTGATTTTAAGATCTAGAAAAATATATTAAAACTTTGGCTAAAGTAATGTTTATGGTTTGAACATTGTCAATTCACTTGTTTAATTTAGTTTACATGTATTGCATGATATCATGTTAGAATGCATTTATTTATAATATTTTTCATGTGATAGTTATTGTATAGCACATGGGTTTCTAATTAAAATTATCAATTTTTGTACTATCACTATTTGCCCATCTGTCAAGGGAGGGTCATTCCTTTGTTGAGAGATTGTGTGTGGGATCAATGGTCCATAGTTAGTGTGGAAAAGCACTCAAATGATACTCCCCCTCCCCTTCCATCAGTCAACTGATAGAGGATTTATTCAAGATTACTTTTGGATATTAACATGTTCACTGAGACTCATATATCTCATGGAAAATTGTATATTTATAATCTGATATTCATATATGTAATATTGTATACTTTTACGATTTGATGTTAATTATATAATGATAGTAATTGGCTATTTATATTTATACCTTCTATGATATTTAAATCAGTAGTCACTAAATTAATAACTTGGATAATTTAGTACTTTACTATGTTTTACTTGTGAAAACAAATATGTATTTATTATACAATGATCATTAGTTAAATGAATCAAATAGTTAACCTAATGGTTAATAGTATAGTATACATAAAAGATGCATTTAGTTAAATATCATTAGTACTTGAAATCAGTTAAGGTAATTTGTTAATGGTTATTTTTTTGCTTAATTATAGTTAACCTTAAGGGGCTGTTACAAAAAGGATGAGAATAACAAGATGCTCAAACCTATGGGGTATAGGTGGACTATAGTTAACCTAAATAATGAAAGGCCTAGGACTGATATAAAAATATGTGTAAATCAGTGTTACAATAGGAAATGTGGAATCTAAGGTAATGTTAGGATCTTGGGGAGGTGATATAAAATTGTGATGAATGGTATCAGCCAAGTTGATACAGTTTGGATAAATAGGGCTAAAATTGATTGTATTGGCCAATTTGATACAATATAAATAGATATAATTAAAATTGATTGTATTGGATAAGTTGATATAGTCTGATAGAATATGAATCATCTAAATTATATCTATCAGGTTAACATAGTCTAATAAAACATGAGTAAATTGGACTATATCAACCAAGTTAATATAATATGATGATGATATAGGACTGGAATGAACTATATCGAATAGGTAGATGTAGTATGGTGAAATAAAATATTATAGTGAGATATGATTAAGATGGACTACAATGAACTGTTTGATGTAGTATCATGAAATAGAGTGAACTAAAACAACATAGTATGGGTCATGGATAATGTAAATTACTATATGTGAAAGAGCTATATTGACACATTCTATTTCATGGTCAATAAAATTAGTTGGATAATAAATAAATATATTCACATATTCTATGTCATGGTTGATGAAATTATTTGAATGTAAAATAACTATATCATTACATTCTAGGTCATGGTCGATGTAGGTGTTTAAAGGTGGATGAAATTGAACAATATCAGGATGGATGATACCATTGGGAAGAACTAATTTTAGTGAAAATTTAAGAGGGTAATAATTATGATACCAATTAATATTAATATAATATTGAGGATCAAAATCACCTATAATGCATAATGTCATAGGCATTTGAACTACGTGTTCCTTGGGTGTATATGACCTAAGAGGTTGATGATTGAAACATATGACCACTATCTTGAATTTTTTCATGATAGTTATATTTTATTCATTATTGAAGGAAGGATGATCAAATATGGTTTGGACAACATTAGTGAATGAGTTTGAGATAGGAGGTGGTTGACATTGATCATTAGGTAGTTGATGTTAAAGTGATTATAATTGGTTAGATTACACTTGAAAGGATTTAAGGTAGTCTTGATAATGTTGTTTGATTTTATGTCAATATTTAAATGTGAACCAAGAAAGGAGCTAAGAATTAATAATTCAATATCATGAAAATTATCATGAGAATGACCTATTGTAGCATACAAATAACTTATAAGGATGGTACCATTTTGGAGTAGGTTTGGAAGAATCAAAGGTCATGGGTTTAGAAGGTGAAATATATATTTTGAGTTTAAGGATACTCACGGGAGGGTGGGAATGGGTTTTATTATTTGGTTTGGAATTTCATTCATTACATTTTTGGGAATTCTTTGTTTGAGATGAAGTGGTATTAATGACATTGGTTTATGATTCCATATGAGAGTATTTAAATTGGCTCATAATGAAGTATTGATTTTTCTTGTTGATCAAAGGACTCTTCTAAATCTTAGGGGAAAACATCCTAACTTTATATTGAATAGGGGATTGAAGAGTGATAATATATATACTTAAAATATTATCATCACTCATGTTATGGTTTTCTTTTTGAGATATATATCTCCATCATTTGATCAAAGTATGAGAAAACTCATTAAGAAGTTGATTAATATTGATGAAGTTGCTAAAGATATTTTAAAGAAATTCATTATGTTGAAACTCCTTAACTAGATCATTAACTATATCCTCTAGTTGTGTAATGTAATATCTAGGAAGTTAGTTATACCATTTTAGCACATCTCCAGCAAAGATTTTGCCTAGACATTTGGTAGTAGCAAAAGTATTAGTTTGAATCCATTCCTTATAAATATTTCCAAATATTTTGAAAAAGATATTAGGATATTTAGTCTCATCATACGTGATAGTTGGAGAGATGTTTCCAATTTTTATGGAAATAATGAAGGGACCTAAAAGTTCATTTTGAAGATGTTGAATCATTTTGTTATATATAGGAGGTTGAGGGATGATATTCCCATTGGCATCTCTAAAAGGAGGATGAAAACAAATTTGATTTGGTTGAGTCATGATGGATTGAGGAGTTTGAATAGTCAATTGTAAAATGTGATTTGACATTGGAAGTATTTGAGAATTACTAGAAGCTTGCATATGGGTCATTTGTTAGACCATTTGTGTAAGGACTTGTGTTGTATCTATATGTGGATTTTGATTAGAAGTATTAAGATTGTAATGTGGGGGATTACCAATATTATTCTTGGGAGGAAGATTCCAAATGTGTTGTTGGTTGACCCAATTGAATAGAGGATGAAGAAAACTTCATAAGACCACCATTCTTGTTTGGAGTGTAAAAAATGTTATCATTAAAGTTATTAATAAGCTGTGAAGAATTATCTAGATCATCATTTTGATTGATTTCAACCAAGTTACATTGTGATGTGATAATAAATGGTGTTTTTACTATTGGTGTAGTATGAGGATTGTGAACATTGGTTTAAATAGGTGAAACATAATGTGATGTTCCAAATGTTGATGTGGATTTGATGATGATTTTATGATTTATATGTTTAGGAGTAAAAGTGGTATAAGGTGTATATTTGGAATGTTTTTGGATTGGCCTTTAATGTTTTTATGGATATAATATAGAATATGGGCTAGATTGAGATTGACAAGATTTAGAGTGATTTTTGGAAATAATGTACCATGAAGAGTTGTCTTCAATGGTGGAAAAGACAGGAAGGAGGAAATAACCCATGTATGATTTGATTGGGTTAAGGCTAACAAGAAATACTTTAAGAGGTGACATCATGATACTAAGTAGTCTATAAGACTGATAATAAGAAAAGGCAAACTATAGAAAATAAATGGTATTGGCTAGGTTGATGTAGTTATTTTATAGTCTATAAAAAAATTGTATCAGCCAGGCTGATGCATTTAACAAAAATAAATAGAGTGTATCATGTTTGATAATATAGTTTGGAAAAAATTGTGGTGTTACTGATGGCTAATAAATAAGGAATTGTATCAACTAGGTTGATAGAGTTGCAAAAAATAGATAACTATATGGAGTTGGATGATATAGTCTAAAAACACATAGAATGGCACTAGGTTCACCAATATCATTCACATGTTTATAGATAAATATATTGAGTTTGTTGATATAATTAGAATAAAAAAGATATACTAATTTTGAAAAAAAATCCAAAAAAAAAAAAACATGAACTTGAAGATAAGCAATGAAAAATGGAAACATTAAGACAATCCAACAAGGTGTGAGATATGATTCACACTAGGTTCACCAGAATGTATGCACAGGCTAGGATTAACCTACAACTATCCTATATCAATAGACTCAAACTAATATAAGGGTGATCAAATAGAGCTTATGATACTTAGTCAAGTATAGTAATGACCATTGAATTACACAAATATAGAATAAGGTTTCATAAATCACAAATTCTAAGAGGGAAGGGTTTAAATTCTATCTATGACAAATCTAAATAGATATCACTAGAATTACATGAAATAAAATGGTTGTAAGCAAGTAATGTAATTAAATTAAAATTAAAGTAAATGTAACTAAATGGGTAAATGGTTAGAATGATCATAAAGGGTAAAATGCCATGGTCAAAAAATGGGGGTCTAAATAGCCTAAAATGGAAAATGAAAAGTATAATAGATTTTATATTCACACCAATATTAGGTGTAGAGAGGATATAGATAAGGATACATAAACATTCAATCACTAGGAAATAAACAACATTTATCTACCAAGTAAATAAAGGAAACAATATAGGTTATAAGTACTTAACTTGATGTGGACCATTAAGCTTTAATCTCCCCCTTGGCTCAAATGGAGATTTTCAAGACATGTGTTTATGAAGACCTCAAAGGGTGGACAAAAAGATATAAACCAAAGTTCCTCCTAGTGAATCTCTAATACTTTCATAAGAAAAGCTTCTTCAAGATAAGGTTCTACCACTAACTCCTCCAAATATGAATTATGATAGAAGTGGGAGAGAAATCATGGTGAATATAGTGTATATGAAATGTTTGGAATTGAAAATGACTCCTATATATATATTTATCCAATACCCAAAACAAAATCTAAACTCTAATCCTACAATATCAGCCAGGTCGATACAATCAAAATATGTTGGTTGACATAAAAAAGTTTTAGCCAAGCTAATATAATACATATGCTAGAAGACAAGGTCAAAACTACATTGTACTAGATAATACAATACAATAAGGGAAAAGGTATTAAATATATAGTATATGTCTAGCTAATATCACAGGATATGAAACAATCTAGCAAAACTACATGAAGATAAGATGGAAAGAGGTAAATGCTATGAAAATATGAAGAAGATAGACTAGTAATAGGAATGATATGATCATGACATAGATAGAAACATCTCTAAAAAATAACCACAATATTTCCCACCCCTTTCATGGTGCACCCTTTAGGACATACACTCCGGGAGATTAATGTTCAACAAGTCACTGTAAGAGAAAGTGCCAGTAAATGATAAAGTGAAAAATATTATGCATATATAGGAAGGTTTGATATTTTTATATTTAGATTTATCTCATCAGGATAATCATGATCATAATCTAAGATTTTATTTGGGATATTTACCACAATATCAGTATGGACACTATAACCCCAGTTATAATTGATGAGATTGTTAAAACATTATATTCTCAAAAAGGAATGTTAGGTAAGGTTAAAAAAGTAGGTATTTTAAAGACACCACACTCTTGGAATAATTAAAAATTATAAGGATTAGTGTCACCTTAAATATTTTATATATCACCCTTATGAGTAAACTTGACACACTGACATTCATAAGAGGTTGTGACTCTCATACGATGAGTCTAGGGACAACCAAGCAAGATGTTGTATGATAAAAAATGGTTAAATATCATAACCTTAACTATAATTATGATGGATATGATTGTGATAGGAATCCAAACACATCATAATGGATTCATTTATGTTTTATCATAGACTTAACATGTAGTTTGCTTAGACTTAAGATTACACTCAGAGTGTCCTAATGTTTTAATGAGTTTTAGGGAGGTGACAAACCTTTCATATATCAAGGGGTGCATGAAGTGAATATCACCAACATGGAAATAATGAAAATAATATGATAATTTTCATGATTTAATATTTTTTTATAATCATGGAGGCTATAGGAAATTTTAGTGAAAGAGAAGTGTCCATGGTTTGGTTAACTTGGATGGAAATTTCTTCATATTATTGTAAAATACTATCCTCATACCCAGGTAAGGTATATTCTTGTCCCATAGGTGGTGGTCAAGGAATGTTCATGTAAAATAATAAATACATCAATATATTTAAAAAAAAGTATAATTATTCATGAACTCAATGAAATAAATTTGAGATGGGAACTTAGAAATTTATTCTATGGGGTCCCATTCATCAAATCCAAAATGGCTAGACTTGAATATAAAAGAGGTGTTGAATTCTAAAATGGATTATTTATAGAATAAGTGGATCTAAATTGAGTCTAATTAGGAAATAAAGTGTATAGCATCAATATTGATGATACAATTATGGTAAGCTAAGCCAATGATATCGACTTGGGAAATGTAGTTAGTTGCACATAAAGATAAGAATTAAAATGTAGCATCTTAGCTAATACAATAAAATCAAAATTAAGGGTTACAAAAGACTATACTAGCCTATCTAGTTAGTATAAATTAAATTTATAGCTGAATAAGACTATATCGAGCTAGTATATACAATTGGACTTAATTGAAACACTAAAGACTTACTAGGTTGGATGGTACAATTGAAACAAAGAGTGATGGATAAATAGAATCCATTGAGTTGGTTGATGCCATTTTGAACATAGGAAACAAAAATTAGGAAATTAGATTATATTTAGTTGGCTAGTGTATTATAATGACAAGAATAAATTGTATTAGGTTTACCAATATAATTTTAAAAAGGATGGTAAAAGCTAGACTATATTGGGATAGATGATGTAGTTATGGAGACACATAAATTTGTATTAGACTCATTGATTCAATTTGAAAACATAGAACTATATTAGGCTCATTGATGTAGTTCATAAACACACAAAAATGTAATGCGATAGCTGATGTAATTCACAAACACAACACTAAATTGTATCATGATGGATGATACAATATGTAAGATAAGTAAGCCATAATTTAACATAACTATATACAAATATAAATATAGGGAAGTAAACTAATAAATGATTTTATTTATTTGTATGCTCTTAGATATATTAATCCTAGTTGTAAATAATGAATATAACTATGAATGTACTAAGCATGGAGGATTCCACCATATCCATGGCTACTCTATCCTATCTTTGAGGTAAATTAAGGCTAAATTATTAGGGATTTTTGCTTAATGGTGCACTAAAAAATAAAATGGATGGTTGGATTCCTAATGATTGAAAATATTAAATCTTAGGTGTTTCTAATATACCATGAGGTATGATGAAACTAACATATGTGAATAGTGATATCTAATTATTTATGTATTGGGGAAGTACCCCTCACACCATAAAATAAGTAAACATGACAATTTCTTGGCCAAAAATAACAAATCCTATGAGTTTTAAAACTTATAAAACATGGTTTGTAGGAAAAATTAAAAAAAGGATAAAAAATATATGTTAAAAGCTAAATTTACATCATGAAATGAATTTAAATAGGCTAATAGAATAATATCGACATAGTTGATACAATGATAGACTAATAATATTGAAATTAAGCATGTATAATTTTATAAAGCCTAATGTTACCTTTATAAACACATACAACTATATCATGCTAGTTGATACAGTCTAGACAAACATAAAATAGTACCATAGTGGCCTGTGGACTAGGGAAAATCTATATTAGGTTGGTTAATATAGTCAGGATGATGGTTTGGAATATTTTTATAAGATATAAGATAAACATAAAACTAATCCAACCAAAGGAGGGATAATATACATGTTTGGTTCACCAAAATGTATGCATAGGCTAGGATGACATACAAGTATCATCTTTTTCTAAATAGAATAGGATTAAAATAAGGTTATAAAGTAAAGCCTTTGTATTATTATATAATTATGTAAGGACCAATTAATTCCATATATATAGCATAGGGTAACCTGAAACTCATGTTCCAGTAGGAAAGGGTTCTAAATCCTAACCTTATGACATAAGGATGTAGTTTCACTAGTCCTCAATAAAGTTAAATGGATATAAACTATGGTTATAAATATGCAAGTAAATAAAATGGTTTTAATGGGGTACAAATTAAAGTAAAAAATGGGTTATAATGGTTTTAAATTGGTAAGGTGAAATGGTTAACAAAATGTAGTTTTATGAAACCTAAGTGATTTATGGCAAGTTTAAGTAATCTTCTATCTACACCAAATTATTTAGTATAGATAAATTCTAAATAAAGAGACACATACATTCATTCACAAAGCAAAAAACAACATATAATTTAATAAGTAAATAAATGAAAGAGTGTAGAGATATAAATATTTATCTTGAGGTGGGCTCATCAATGCTTCAATCTCCCCCTTGGTTCATGTGAAGTTTTGAAAGTAATGTTGTAACTTGAAAACCTCAAATGGTTGGATGGATACCTAAATGTCCTTAGTTAGGAACTAACAAAGACTACTCATATTTAGATTAAATAAATTAACAAGAAAAGACTCCCCAAGATAATATTTTATGCCATTAATTCTCTACATACTTCTTTAGGGTAGAAATATGAGTGAAAGTAGAGTGAATTAATGTGGTTTGACTAAAATATGACCCTTATATATACAATTACAATACCCAAAAATAAGCCTAAAATATAAACCAATGGTATTATCCTGACATATATAGTTGGAAGATTTTGGTTGACACAATATGATATGAGTTATACAAATGTCAGAAAACACACTAAAAATTGTCTTCAACTAGTCAATATAGTACATGAAGGATAAATACACAAAATATATGGTATCAACTATGATAGTGTCATAGGATACAAGGAAAATATAAAAATGGATAGGAAGTAGATGTAAGGGATAAATGGTTATATACTTAGATGAGGTCAAATTGATATCGATATTTGTGTAATCATGATATAATAGTAACATATTTCATAAATCACCATGAACCTTTTCCACCCATTCTATGTGTACCCTTTAAGGCATGCACTGAGGGAGATGGATGCATAAACAAGCTATTGTAAGATAATGTGTCAATAAATGATAAATTTAAAAATATTATGTGTTTCAAAAGGGTTTCATAAATATTTTTATGTTAAATATTATAGTCATAAGGCTGAAATACATCTTGTTATAAGATTTTAGTGGCTTTTATATAGCATAAAACTTGGTGACAATTGTTTGTTAAGTCATGGATTCACATTAATGATTTTAAAATATAATATAATATTAATTATGGATTATATAGATGGATTAAAATTAATATAAATAACCTATATGGAAATAAAGAAGCATAATCTTTCCAAATGAATCTTGTATAAGATAGATGGTAATGTCTATCGATACTATCTAGAGACTGATTTTTTTAATCTAGGCACATCTAGATTATTAATTCATGATATAAGTGACTATTGATATAGTTTCATACCCTTTATACCACATTCATCTATTATATAATATACATAGAATTAAACATTCCAAGTATCTTAATCCCTCGGTAATTTCCATAATTAGCAAGTGTAATTAATCAAATCATATTTTACCTTTTACATTCAGATTCATGTATTACTTATATAATTTATTCAATGTGAATTAGTCATAAGTTTTATATTGTTAAGGTCCTTGAGTATTATTTAAAACATACAAAAACCCTAGGTTTTCGCTTAGATTTCATCCTCTTTCTAGGGTTTCATAATTTTGTCTTAAGGTTTTAATTCTAATTTTTGATTTCCACATAAATTAAGATAATAAATATTTTATTATACCCTTCCTTTATCCTTTTGCATATTTTCATGATTTATTTTTATGCCATATAAGAAGGCTAGTTCCATTTTCCCTATAATGGAAAGTGCTAGATTAAGTGGTTCACATATTTATATTAATAATATTCCTTTAGTTCCATCTAAAATGGATAAAATAAATGAGATAAATGTTTCTTCTTCTTAATCTTATTTGATGCAAATCTTATTCATTAAAACATTTAAATATAAGATATTGTTGTTATATATGAAATACTTGATTTAGAACATGTTAATCAATATAGTCATGAATACCAAGATAAAATCCATTATGATGACCTTAATGGGGTAAATTATGTAAAAGTTAAATAATTATCTAATTTAAAAAAATTAAATCGTCAAAATCCACATAAATTAGATAAGGTTTTAAAATTAATCCTAGAAGATAACATTGTACTAAAGATAAGGTTTCCACATTTTAGGAACAATAACATGAGCCCCTTATTATTAATTTTGTCAACAAATCTTTCACCCTAAAGATTTTTGTTCAAGTATACTCTAATATTTTGGCAACATGGGATTACTTCTAGGCCTGTGGGTTACCTATAGTAGAGGTAAACCTCTAGGTTTAAGGGCTAGCTCCCTAGATTTCTCTTTACTTGCTTACCACATACACTGCTTATTTACTTACATGAAAAGGAATAGAAGTAACATGGAAATAAAATAATATAATGAGGTGATACACCAAAAATATCTTCACTAGAATACCATATAATTTCACTAAGAAATATGACTCACAACACTAGTCTCAAAATCTTGAATTGCTCTAACATTAATATTACAAACATGTAGGTGATATATATTGAACTACTCAAGGTGAGTGAACTAGAGGTCAGATTATAGACTCTAAGGTTATTAATTACACTTAAAGATATAAAAATGCACTTGAATACACTTCATGTAACTTTTTAGAGTGGGAACAACTTGCATCAAACATGGAAGAGTAAGTAGAAGGCAAGGATATTTACTTATCACTAGACACTTCACTATGCACCACTTCACACACTTAGACAAGATAACTTATAAAATAAAAATAAAATTACAAATATTTATTTCAAATTAAAAATAAAGTATCAAACTAATATGGCTTTTCCATACCAGGTATGGATTCCCTTAAAAAAGCCAAAATGGCTTGTATTTATAGAGCATGTGAGAGGAGAGAGAAGAAGTGAAGCTTAAAGGTCACAAATACAAGTGTCAAGGAATGAAACAAGTTAAATTATAGGATAATGGAGTGGATAATAGAGAATGAAGGTCTCTTTAGACAAGCGTATCTCTGAATATGAAAATTTCCTCAAACTAGTGTAGAGACCTTTAACTGCCTTCTTGAAATTGCCTTTATGATGAATCATCTCTTGACGTATTGAAAATAAAATATGAATAATTAACACATGTTAAATCTCTTATGGAGGTTGGAAACAAGGTATAATAGTCATCAGATGCATCCCTAATTGGTAGCCTTCCTCATGACACTTGTATTGACTATTTGTAGTCATTCATTGATCTTTTAGGCCTCATTATTCACATTTTTCATCCAAGTAGCCTTCATTTTCTCAAAAAAACATATGTAATATGTTTTAGGACACATATTTAGAACCATTTTATATTCTAATTCATAATTTAGACCTCAAAAATATCTAAACTCAGACTTCTCATCTTCTCATTAGCCAGCCACTCCTTATTTTCACTATCTATCCAAGAATGTCTATGATGAATGGTGTATAAAAGGTATGTCCATGCCTATATATGGTGATAAATTAGTATAGTAAGTGGTAATAAGTATCTATAGACCTCCCCCAATGATTTTCCTTCCTTATTTCCCTTTTACACCTGTAGAACACTCAAAAACTTATAAAACCCCTAAATTTAACTTAAGGTACAAACCAATTTGATGTCAAGGAGAATGAAAGAGTATTAAAAAATTTATAAACAATTTTTAGGCCAACTTACCCCTGATGAGTGCATATCATTTTATACATTCTCCATTGGGTCAAAACCAGGGTTTTAGGAGGGTTTTAAATGTTTTAGACTATTAATGATTGTTCATAAAAGTTAGAAATCTAAATTTTAAAAAAATTAAAAAAATTTGGGGTAAAATACCCCCTTAAACTCTCCCCAAGTGATTGAGGCACCATGAAATCATTTCATACAAATATGAGTGTTTGAAAATGGCCTATCAAGCTTTTAACGACATTTTATGGACCCTTGTCATGGAATTGGGTCAAAAAGGCCAACTTGGTGTAAATATATACAAACCAATAGATCTAATAAACCTTATACCTAAAATTTAAGGATATAAACTATAATAATGGTCATATGGTCTTATAAGTGAAGCTAGACCCTTGAAGGGCTTAGGTCTAATTCTAGGCCTAATAGACCTAATTGTGCTTGATCACCTATGACCATCTCTGAGTGGTTTCTCAAGATTGTGAGTGACTTTAAATGTTAATTCACATTAAAACCAACCTTAATAATAATTATAAAATTATTTAATACACTTATATCTCATTTATCTCTCATTCACATACCCTACCTTTAGTCTTGTCTTGACTGGGAGTGCCTTCTGTCTGAGATAAAACAAAGGGAATATCCCTTATTTTATTAGCCCAAATGAGGTTATGGATGGATTAATTGGGTATTTAAGACATTATACACAAAATTTCATATTTTTATCACACCAATATACCCTTTAACACTACAAATTCTTCAAGATAAACTCATATGACTTGACTATGCATGTTTGATAGGGTTTTGAGAAACTTCAAGACTATGGATATAAGTTGGTGTTCCTAATTTGTTTCCTTCATATAATATAGACATGATATTGACCCTAATATTTTGAGAGTGTTATCAATAATTTAATTCCATCATCTACCTCTATGTGTTAGCCAAGAGTTTCATTAACACAAGCTAACTTATGACTATGTTAGACTACAGGTACCTTACTAAGGAATATAGAGGATTATTATAGGTGCTCATTGGTACTTTATTGCTATATATATATATATATATATATATATATATATATATATATATATATATAATTTGTTCTATACTGAAGGTCATTAATCATATCCAACTTTAAATAACAACTAGACATATATACTATGCTCTCAACTCCCATCACCAACACATCATGGGTTTATAGACTGACTATGGATACTCACCTAGGATAAGGGATTCTTGTAGGTGATGGTATGTCTCTTAACCTTGAACTTAACCTTCCTTGATCCTTATTTATGTTAATCATACCATTCCATATCTATATGAGTTTTTATCTTGCATAGTGACCCTAGTCTCACTCACCACTTCAAGTTAGGTTGTTTATAGTCTTTTCCATATAGTGTTTATTGAGTGTTTTAGGTCAAAAACCTTCTTGAGTTAAAAATCACTCTAAAAAATTCCTTCATAATCAAGAAACAAATTTTATATGTTAAAACATTGAACTTAGGCTTGGGATACAAGATAAAAACCACCAAGCCTATCTAAACCTCAAGACATTTCATGATGGAGTGGCATAGCTTATGAATAAAATGTGATTCAAATAAGTTAATGTAAAGTGTCTCAAATACAACTTTATCAACCTATGATCATGGACTCAAGTCTATTTTCCATATTATGACTTCACCATTGTCACAATGGCCCTACCAATTCTCTTAGGCTTTATTAAAGGTTTTTAGGAGTTTAAAACCTTCATTTCAACTCTCTTAAACCTCTGTGGATTAAACATCAGATCACTGTTAGAGCTACTTGTAGGTGCTACTATATAATACAAGTATATGTGTGCTAAATTAGTTCTCACAACAAATTTATAACCATTTGAAAGGATCAACCCTATTATTTCCACTTTTGGAGACTTATCTCAAACTTTAAACATTTTTATCTCTTCAATATGATTGATCAAGACCTAATCTCACCTGACTATAGGTGACTGTTGTAGGGAGATCTTGATTGTGTTTACGTTTTTTACTATTCTCTTCATTAATGTTATACTTGAGCCAAACTTTAAAATAATATAATGATCACCATGTAATGTAAAATTAAACACAATATATTACCTTTTATTACCCTTGTTCTTAAGACCAAAATAGGGAAATAAGCCTCTACAACTCAATAAACATTATTTATAGACTGAGTAGAGTCCTTTACTAGAAATTGAAGATAGTCCTTTTCTCTTGGACTCCAAATATACAGAAATAGATAATAACCATGTGAGGAGGATGATCATGTCCTTTTAAAACATGTGAAATACTTACATTGATCGGACCACTCCAAATAAAGAAGGAAATCAAAGGCCATGAGGATGTGTAGGTAGAAAAGAGGAGTTAACACTCTTATCAATGGTTCATAGAGCACAGACACCAATCCTCTGAATATTACCATGAATTTTTAGTACATAAGGATTAATACCACCCATCATGTGCACTTGATCTGACTAAACTTTTCTTGGTCATACCAAAATGAAACTAGTTGACCATTTTATCTTGTCTAAGAAAGTGATAGGAAAGATAGAAAAATTATTGCCATCAGACTTATCAAAGCTACCCAAGCATGGAAGTGAGTTGAGGGGACCTAAAGAGACACTTTTTAAGTCACTAAACATGCCAAAACTGATGTATAAGATGTAAAACTACTTAAAACCACATGACAGTTCTTGAAATTCTTGTTTTCAACATTATACCTATAGTATGTTAGTCTTAAAATGATTTTTATGACATATTATAACATGTTGGATGTTATATTACACTTAGATACACTTTTCTTACTATGAAAACTATACCATTTTCTTAAATGACTCAAAATGTGACCCCTATGACAAGGGATGAAACATATATTTGAATTTATTAGAGACCATTGGACACATTTTATACCCTAGAAGACCCATGTAATAAATTTGATAATATAAGGGGTTGGCCTAATTTGACTTGTGGTCAAATTAGTCAACATTTTGGTGATTTCCTAGCGGTGGAAAGTTAGATATGCTAAAGACTAGTAGCATACTCCTATCCATTGGGATATGGATTAAATTATGCATATATTTGTAACTAAATTTCCCCTAAAATAACACCAAACACATACCAAACACTCACCAAACAATAAGAAATGGACACACAAGAAAAGACACCAAAGGAAACACACTTGTGTTCTCAAGAACTCTTAGGGAAAACATACATAACATAAGCAAAGCACACCTATCCTAGTATGTACAAGACCTCAAACACTTGACGTGAGGAAAAATCACCATTACTTCAACTAGGATCAAATATAGTGCCTCTTGTATCATTTCTACTCCATGAAATCAATCCACTATGTGAAGCATATTTATCAATAAATACTTGCTTATGTTAATAGTCAAATGAATTACCATTTGTATGTCTTCTACTAGTTAAAATTATTTCACTTAGATATCCTATGAATTTACATCTTGTCCTCTAAGAATCTTGTTTGGATCTACAACTTGCTTGACTTTTGCCATGTCCAATTGGCACTCCTCAAACTAAAACTTAGGAGTGATGAAAGTTACCTCAACTTTACTCTCTTCTATTATATGATGTACTTGATGTTAAAAACCATAAATATTGTCTTATTTATATTACAACACATATTAAAGTGATTCAATCTTAGGTTTAGGTCTTGAATATTACTCAAACATATAATTTTCTACTTTGGCTTCACTAGACTCCTCCAAGACTGTAACCTTCTTGGAAGTGACTAGACATTCATTCTCATGATTGATAGAACAATATCCTTTATTTTTAGGAGATTAATCAACATACTTACTATTATAGTCACACTTCTTATGAGGAGAGGTATACTTACTCAACTACTCAAATTCTTAAACTATGGCATGGAATTATTGACATAGGTCATCTTCCTCTTCATGGTTATTAGCTTCATGAACTCCTCTATCTTGTGTGGTTAGAATAGAATTATTTTCTTGATTATCATATTCTAACATAATTTTAATAACATCATCATCATGCATATGAACAAGGTAATTACCCTCAATAGCTTATGGAAAAAAAATTTCAATGCCTACCTCAGATTGTCCATCACCTACCTTATGGATGATGTATGAGCTAAGATCATTCTTCTCAAAGAAAGTGTATAGATCATGTCAATAAATATCTACACCATAATCATCTTGGAAAATTTCAGATATTACCTCAAGCTTATATAATGCTCCATCATCCATAGCAAACTCTTCTTTATCATTGATTATGTAATTGAGATTAGAGATTACTTCTACATAGGGCTCAATATGAAAATTATCTAATGGTTGAGTTATAATGGTTACCTTTGATCCATACCTTAAATTGAAGGCCAATAATTAATAATTATCTAAGGGGTATCCTCCTATATTTTATATGAAATTATTTGAGAGGAAGATGGAAAATTGGGTAGGCAAATCAACCACTACTATATCTTAAAGAATTGGGAAGCTAGGATAATCATGAAAGAAATTCTCAAACCCTTGACAAGTCCCACTGACTTAGATAGTATTATATCAATTTTTATCACTCCCTTACTATATTTTTCATATTTCAAACCCAAATTATCTACCATAATCTTTGGCATCACTACAGTACTATCCCTACTATCCACTATGCAGTTTTAGAAAAGCTTCTCCAATAATGAGAGTGAGGTAGAAGGGTGGAGGATTTTTATATTTGGAAGAGGGTTACATAATGTGAGTGGGATAATTGGTGAGAGAAACATTAAAAAGGATTTATGGTTGAATATTGAGGTGAATTTGGGATAGTTTCTCTTGATGAAGCTCTTTTTGACTAGGAAAGTGAAGCATTTTCCAAAGAGAGAGACTAGCTTTATCATTCTTCAAAGAAACAAAAATGTTAAAATAAGGATAATTTACCTTTTAGTGTATCCTTGAAGTAAAATAATTTCCTTTATATTGAGATAATGGATCACTTTTATTCACCCTTCCAACATTTTGATTATGGAGAGGTGCATAAGTTGTAAGGACTGTCTCACTTGCAGTCAAATTGCTATGCTGTAGGAGATCTATTTAAACTTGTATGAACACCATGGAAATATCCCAAGGATTTATTCTTTGCTCTAGTATTATATACAACTAAATTATTTTGATTGAGGACAAATGTATCATCTACTAGAATTTTATAAGATTCACTTTTTAGGGCTACCATTCTTCATTTACTTGCATGTAATTCTCATCCTTTATTGAAAATTGAGGAGTAACTCCTCCTTGAGAAACCAAATATTTTCCTCCATATTTATGGGCATATATGAATTGTCATTTCTAAAATTATTCTCCTTGGAATAAGTTACTATGAACTGGGACCATATCTCTTGTGTTAAATGTGGAATTTGGGTTATATGCATTGGGTGGCCTATTGAAGTTAGGTTATCCTTGACCTCTACCTTGACCATATTTTTAAGGTGGGAACCTATTTATTTATTGAGGATTGGGGTAGATGTTTTAGTTAACTCCATACTATGTATTTTATTTCCTAACTTGAGCTTCTAATGCTTTATATCTTGCCTCCCAATCAATGGTATATTATACCTTCTTAGGGGTAACTATAGATTTGGTGTTTACACTTGGGATTTGAGAAAAACTTGGATTATAAGTAGACTTATTAGGTAGTAGAGGCATAGAAATTTTTTGAGGCAATATTCTAGCTTGTATTAGGCCATTCTTAGCTCTAATGGTTATGTCATAAGGTTTAGGTAAGGTGTAACCACCCATTGAATATAACATGATGGTTATGTTAGTTTTAATAGCCCTTAGATATGTAATAAATATAAAGCTTGCAGGTGGTCTCATGGAAGGAGGCATCATATACCAAGTTCTTTAGAATCTCTCATTAAAGTCATGCATAGTCTCCTTAGGACCCCTTTGAATTATATTGAGCTGATGAATGAGTGATGTGTGATCACTTTTGTCTTTAAACCTTGATGTTAATGACTCTCCAAAATCATCCTAAGTGTTGATACATATTCCAAGAAATGTATTACACCAGTCAAGTACTTTTCCTCTAAGGGACATAAAAAGTAACCTAATGGAAATGTTGACCTTAGAAACATTATGAAAGCTACATAAGTTTGAGATGTCCCTAATATATTTTCTAGGGGTGATATGACCTTCACCATTGAAAGTGGGAACACTTTTGGTAGCATTAGGAGGTATGTAATCATATGCATTGAGGTGTATGGTATTTTTAGTGTTAAGGGTTGCGAATACATGTTTCTTAGCCATGTTTTCCTCAAGTTAATCTTCACTCTCTTTATATTATTGGATTTAAAATTCTTCTTGTTCTTCAAAGGTCAAGGTAGGTTGAGGGTGTTGAACTTCAAGAGGAAGTTTAGGTTGGAGGAGTGGGTTTATAGGATTGATGACTCTAATAGAAGTTGACCTAGTAAGGACCATGAATTATGAATAAATAACTAATAAAAATTTGTATAAAACTATAAATTACATTGAATGGAGTTACCAAATTTTGATTATAACACCATATGTAACTATGATTTTGTCAAAACTGGCATTCACCTTAACAAGACGTCTTTGAGATAACAATCCCATGAGGCATGCCAAAACTATTGTCACCAAATATTATACCCTAGATATGGTTGTTAAATCCTACTATAATATTTTCAAAACATGGGATTACCTCTAGGTTTTTTGGTTGCCTATATTATAGGTAAACCTCTAGGTTTAAGGGCTATTTCCCTATATTTCTCTTTGCTTGTTTATCACCTACACTACTTATTTTCTTGGATGAAAAGGGATAGAATAAAAATAAAAATAAACTAATATAATAATGTGATACACCATAAATATAACCACTATACTACCATATAATTTCACTAAGAAACATGACTCATAATAGTAGTCTCAAAATCTTGAATTGTTCTGTTGATGCTTAGAATTGCACTGTTTCCAACACCAATAGTGGGAAGTTTCAGGAATGTGGAACTTGCAACCTGAAATGACCTCCAAATTTTAAAGAAGTTGGCTCTTCTTTATCTCAAAATTATTTTGGGAAAAAGGATAGAAATTAAATAGAAACACTAATGCAATGAAAGAAAATCTAACTATGGAGATGCGCCTAAGTTTAATTCGATCCTTAATACTAAGCACAATGAAGCTATATTTAGGATTCAATTACAATAAAGAGAAAACAATGCATGATCAATGTAAAAGATGAAAACAATAGAATCAAAGGCTCACAACTTAGATTATTTTTACAGTAACACAAAAAATATCAACAAAGGCACAAGACTCGGTCCTCTTATTAATTTTCCAGTCACATAAAAGGCACATATACATGCACAGTTATACAAACTTTCTAACTCAAGAAAATAGAACAAAGGAAAATGATATTACTGGCCACAACAAGAAAGTCTACAACTTCTTGATAACAATCTCTTGCAAAAAATTCTCTCTATCTTCTGATGATGATTTTTGGTGATCCCTACATCCATATTTATAGCATCAGACTAGCTCTAGGTTGCCCACACATTCCCAATCCAATGGTCTAACTGAACTCTAACTAAACTAGAAGTGTTTAACAAAAGATATTCTTTGGATCTAAAATGTTTAGTCTCCTACACGATCAAATCCCAATGGCCTAATCAAACTGGAACTTAATTGGATGTGTTTAACAGAAGATATTTCTTGGATTTGAAATGTTTAGTCTCCCTACAAGTTCATTAGCTGAATTAGATACACGTGACACTTTTCATTATGAAACAGGCAAGGACACTTGGTGGCTTCTACTTGCCTTACTTGAAAACTATCTCATTATTCAAGAGGCACCAGAAAATGACACTTGGCAGCTTCTGTGGCACTTATAGAAAACACACGGTACTTTCCACTGCATTATGCTCTTTACTATGTCTTCGTATCGAAAATGCTCCATCTTTGACATCTATCACATTCCACTACTCAAAAAATTTATCAACTTATAGAAATAGGACCCACAACACCTCTTGCTTGAGTAGCTTCAAAAGGGGAACATGGATAGGTGTCACTTTCCACTTATCTTTAACAAATGACACGTGTCAACTTTTGCTTGTCTATAGAAGCTTTTAGGTACTTTTTGAGAATCCTACAAAAGGTGACATGTGGTAGTCTCCACAGGGCTCTAGCTATAATATAGAAACATTCAGGCCTCATTTTAGATTTACATAGATAGTGACACTTGGTGGCTTTCACTGACTTTAGATATAAAACCCAGGGCCCACCACAGTCTTTACCTAACAATGAAACAAAATGAAAAAACCACGGATGTTGAAACTTGGTAGTCTCCACTAAGCTTTAGCTAGGGACACATGACACTTTTTGATGCTTTTAGAAAAATATATTGAAACCTTCTGCAGTTGCCACTTGGCACCCTCCACATGCACTCTAAGAGAAGCTTATTGAAAGAAGCTTTTGAAACTTCATAAGAAACTTAAAAATGTGGATGCCAACACTTGGTGCACTTTATTGGATTATAATGGAACACATGATACATTCCATGCAACTTATAGAAATGATAAAATGTGTCCTAATTGATGACACTTGGTAGCTTCTTCTCAACTTTGATACTTAGACAAAGTTTAGGCAAAAATGAAAACTCACACCCGCGCTCTGTGTCAAAAACTTCACTACCTCGAACCCAAAACGCATAGGGACAAAACTTGGAGTGTAGAACTGAAACTCAAAAAAAAATGTAGAGTATTTTACTCTACAATTCTTGGTGACCCCAAGGAATTTTGAGCTTACTCAAAAAGAATCCAAAGAATGTATAAAAATTTAACAAAAATCACAACTTCAATAAGGCCATCTGATAAACATACCACTCAGCATTAGATAATCCCTGCTTATTTTGCAATTCATGGAAGGATAAATCAAGGTTGATGATGTCCTTGTGCAAAAAATTCTTTAAAATATGAACTATAGCCTTCAATTGAAATTCAAATTAGGACATGGGAATCAAGATAGCTTCCACTTCTGGAACTAATGAATCATCTATTAAACCTTAGAAAATTGACTGATCATTTTTCCTGGCTAACAACAAAGTTTTAATCTCATCAACCATCAACATAGTGTTGCTATCAGGAAAAGGGGAGGGAAGGCCCAATTACACTAGATCTTTAATATGTTGCTTCATGTCTTTGATTCCCTCTTTTACCACATCTAGAATCTCTTTGCAATTAATTGCTATAGAGTTGCAACTGAGAACTTCATTCACCCTATTAGTAGCAATCATTTTGTCACTAATCCCTGTTGCTAATAACATTCCATCATTTGCATCATATATTTTTTATAACAGCATTTGAGAATCAAATACTCTCAAAGAGATAGTGGATAGAGTGTGCTTCAATTGAAGTCTCCACCTCACACAATTTTTGTGCATTTAACAGAAAGGTTAGAGAGGGTCTGAGCTGAGTAATCTCCTCAGAGATTCTTTTCCATATTGATACATAAATCTCCTTGATGAGATTCAAAACTCTTGCATTCTTTGGCCTATTAGCCAACTCAAGTGTCAATTTTTTAGTTATTTGTTGCTTAGCTTGAAGTTGGGCCAATATGGTAGTGGTATTGTTCTACTCATTCAACAGCTTCTGTTGGAGTTGAGTGACTTGTTGCAAGTTTTCCTCACATTTTTCCTATAATGTTGCCTTTTCCCACCTTAAGGTTGTCACTGTAGCTTTCTCCTATGTTAGATCTTCTTTCAAAGAATCATTTTGGGCCTGAATAACCTGGTGAGTCTGAAAATAAATAGTATCTTGCAACTATTTATTGGGACTCTCTATTTCATTATTCCTAGTTTTGATTTATGTAGTCAGACTGCTATAGTTTGCTTTCTCCTGAGCTAAATCAACCTCCATCTTCTATAGCTTCTTTGATACTTTAGAATAATTAGTAGTTATGGTATAAGTGGATTCATTTAGTAGCTCAACCCTATCTTGTGGTATAAAAATTGACATATCCATAGCCACTGCATTCATTATATAATCTTCAGGCTGCATCTGCTCATTTGGTTTGACTACATTAGGTGACAAATGGGTCACCATTAGTTGTTGCTAGATTGGGTCAAATTGTGACCTCATATGTGGTGTAGCTAGAGATTTATTATCTTTCATCCTCTTTTTCTCCATTCGGGCTTCTCTAGCCTTCTTAGAAATATCTTCTTGAGTTTGGAAGGTAGAAGGAGAGACAATATGTCCACCTGCAAAAGGACAACCTTGTGGCAAGCCATAGGGAATAGTCAAATGTTGGCTAGGGGGAATTTGAGGAAGTATTGCTTTGGGATAGAGGGAAAAAAATGAGGCAATGATGTGGCCTGAGTATTAACAAGTAGGGAAAAATGAGAAATGGGCACAACAGAGGTGGCAAGGGATATTATTTAGCCAGATGGGATTGTCACCCCTATAGAAGAAGAGAGAGACTGAGAAGGAGAAATAACATGTACCTAAGGAGAAACCAATATACTCAGTGGTTGGTGTTATGAGGGATCTACCTCCTCCTTTGAATTAGGCTAAAGCTTCAGCCTCTTATGTTTCCTTGGCATTTCTTCTTCTGGTTGTGCTTCCTTCTCTTCAACATTTACCACTGCTACTAGTGGTGATTGTACAAAAATAGAAACCCCGAAGGCTGACAATGATGGAGAAGCTTTGGGTGGTGAAGATACCACACTCTTTTGTTTTTCAAAGGCACTAAGAGATTGGGGCCAAATAGTTATAGTGATCGTAGATGAGGTTTGTCCTGGGGCCTACACTATATCAGGGCTAGAGATTGGAGACAGATGACATTCATCCCATATTTCCTCCCATTTCTCATCTAAATCTACATTTATAAAAGAGTGAGTTGTCTCAATAATCTCTTGCCTATACTTCCAATAGGCTTCTATTTTCTTAGATTTCTAGTCTTTGTTCTTCAATGCCCTTCGTAAAATAGAAGTCATTCTGATTTTAGGATCAAAATCCTTTTGCTTAACATAAAAAATCTCCCATGGCTTGACCTCTTAAAGGGGCAAATCTATTAATTCTACATATAAATTAGGAATATCTTCCTGAGGGTTTCTTCTATTTTCCCAAAAAGGATGGCACTCATGCACAATTCTAGCAGTGACCTTGTTATTCTTGACCCATGAGGTTATGAAACTATTTGGGTCATATCCCCATTTATCTTCAATCAAAAAGAAACCCAAGAAGGCTAGCTTTCTTAGCAACACGTGCTCAACATCTCTAACTTCTAGGGCTAGGTTATTCGTTACCCATGGAATATCATACATTTTCTTCTTTTTCTTCCCAGTGGCATATTCATTATCCACCATAAAAACTTGTTAGGTGACCTCTAAGAATTTTAACTTAAGGGTCAAAATCTTAGGTATCAAAATTGGTTCTCCACTAAAACCATGGACTCTAATAATATTATGATGGGATCCAAAAAAGTAATCACAAGGAATAGTGCAATTTGTCATAAGACCTGAGATACTTGGAGTCAATCTATTTTCAACTAGCTTTGGACTTAGGTGACAAAAGGCAGGGGCAACAAAAAATTCCCAAAATTCATATGGGTTACTTGTTTTGGACAAGATATGTGTCCATGCAGACATAGGAATGGTCCTATTATGATCGAAGCTTGGGTTATACATATTCAGATGCATGAATTGTGAAAAGATGCCAGAGTTTTGATACAACATGAGGTGAAATAGATAAGAAAAATACCTGAAAATCCCTTTAGATTTAAAATGGGTGAGCTATTCAACCATTGAATATGCAATTTTCTCAGAGAAATCCAGCCGATACTCTTGAGTCTTGTCCACAATTTTTAACCTGAAGAGAATGGCTATTTGTTCTTTATAGACAGTTATATCTTCTTTCATTCCAAAAATAAATACCATCATTTAAAGTGCCTCTTGACTAGCCTATGAAAAATGTGCTCTTGCTATTGGCATTACTATCACAGTGGTATCATCTTCCCCTAATTGCAACTCTGATCTCAAAAACCTCAATTGATTATTGACATTTGCCCACATTTTTTTCATTTTGGCAATGGTGGGAAATGTGGTTGTCTTATCATGATACAGGGCCAACATGTCCCTGATGGCTTTTGGTGTAATTTGTACCATGAATGGACCCTATTGTATGGTATTTGAGGGTGCATGAAACAACTTGACACATATTTCAACCAAGTCAGGGCACAGTTGTACACCTAAGACAATGAATTATGCTAGTTGGGAAGTCCATATCCTCATTGTGAATGTTTCATATTGTCCAACCTTAGCCCTTTGAATACATCTTTGATGTGCCCCTTCTCTTATAGCTTTTCTAGAATTTTGAAGGATTGGGTCCATGATTCCATCTGCAAAATATTTCACCTTTGCTAGGTCATTTGTATAACCAACTTCAGGGACTCTAATTTGCAGATAGGTCTTTAAGGGTTGTGCAGGGGCCGAAGCATATGATTTGCTTGTGAGAAGCTTATCAATAGATTCGTAAATCTTAGACCCCTATTGTGAAGACTATGCCTCCTCCATATATATATCTATACTTGGAATCAGTGAACTTATGTAATAGGTATGGAGCTTTGCAACAAGGAAAATGCTTTCACTAAGTAGGTTTTGCTATGAACTAAAAATATAGGTAATAGGGATTTTCTAGCAGACATAGGAATGTTTGAGACACTGTTAAGCTGTAATGCTTGTTATGGGGTATTTAATGACCCATAAATTCTCAAAAATGGCATTAAAACCAAATAACTGTTGGTAAATCTTACCAAATTTGCATGGGACAATGAGTCAAACACGTCATGATATGGTTGCATAAAGGTACCTTGGGGAATTTTGGAGATTTGAGAGAGATTTAATGTGTCACGAGTTTTCAAATTTTTTGAAAAAGGCTCTGAGCCATGGCCACGTGTTCAAAGAACACTTATTTAAAAGAAAGGGTGGGAAAGGAAAATGGGAAAACAAAGCAACAAGGAAAGAGAAACTATTTAACTATAATACATTAGAGACACATCTTAACTAAAATGTTTCAGGTAAATCCCATTCAAAGGAATCTCTTTAGGTTTTCCCTCCATCATTTCTATCCCAAAATAATTTTTCTATTTACATGCTCGAATCTCATAGGGGCCAGTCCACAATGCTTCAAATTTAGTGTGTTGACCCGACTTGGCAGCTCTTGCATCCCACTTCAAAACAACTAAGCCTACTTCAAAATGGGGATTTGAAGTTATTTTATCAAGGAAGTATTTGATTATTTTCTAATGCTTCATTAATGAATCATGTGTTGCATCCCTCTTTTCTTGAACTTCTAAGAGTTTAGCAAGTCTGACTTGCATGGGGCCATTTTCCTCAATTTCAATCTGTTTCAACAACTGGAGAGCAGGAATCTCCAAGCTTAGGGGCATTACAGTAGGCTTACCATAGACCAATTCATATGGGGAAATTTTTTTCACCTGCTTAGGTGTAATTCTATTAGCCCACTATGATATATTACGCACTTTATGCCACTTTTTGTGATGATCAGTCCCTATTCTCTTAATAAGTCTAATCAGGTTCTTATTGGTTGATTCTACCAAACCATTACCCTAAGGGTAATAATTTGAGGATGTTTTTAGATATATTCCATGCTTTAGTACAAAGTCAGATACTTTAAACCCTAAAAATGCTTTAGAATTATCTAAAATTATGGTACGAGGAGGCCCAAAGCGAGTAGTGATACTCCCTAGAAAGTCTAGGATCACATTTTCTATTGCTTCTTTGAGTGACACTGCCTCAGTCTATCTGGTGAAATAATTTGTGGTAGTTATAATCCATTTTTGCCCCATACTCAACACTAGATTGATCATTCTAATGAAATCAAGACCCTATTTAGCAAAGAGTTCATCAACAATTATAGGACTAAGGGGCATTACTGCATTCCTTCTCATCCCCACATAATATTGACAAGATTGGCACTTTTTTACCAGTTGATAACAATCTATAAATAAAATGGGCCAAAAATAACCTACCTGAGTTATCTTTATAGCTATGGTCTTTTAAAAAAAAATTCTACCTGAGACTCCATGGTGCATCTCATGTAGTATTTTCTTAGCCTCATCTTTCTCTATGCGCTAGACATTATATTTAGAGCTCAACATTAAATTTTAGATAACCAACATTTAATTTTTAACTCAGCAGCTATAACTTTTTTTTTAAAGTGTTATTCAAATAAAATGCAGCCATTCATAAAAAATTTCTTATATAAATAAATATATGAATTACTCTCATTATTAAAAAGTGGTGCTGCCAATATTTAACTTAACTCACATAATAAATAAATGATGTCTAAATTTAGGATGCTATCCATAATTGTTTAAACATTGTTAAAATATATAAAACATTGGGTTGATTAAACTCAATTCTTGTTGCCCATAAATTAAATTAAATTCCATTCCAAAAGCTTTAATAATGTGTTTAATCAAACTGCTAATATATATATATATATATATATATATATAACTTAGTTTGAAATAAGATGTAGTCACAATTGTATATAAATCTACCTAATAGCAATCCATAGTTCACTAAAGAGCTTATTCAAATTCTTGACATTATTTGAAAATTTAAAGTCATCTGGGGTAGGACATTCCTTCCTCAAATATTGAGTTTAGGAATGAAACGTAGTTTTATAAATAGGTAAAACATAACTAGTATTTACACTCTTTTATTACCTCTATTACATACAGGAAAATAAATTATAAAACCAGCCTCTATTCGAGATTGCTTAGAAAAAAATAATAATAAACTTACTATCTCTTGCTTCCACTTTTCTTTAAATCCTATCCTTTTTATTATTCTTCATGTCTCTGCATGTCTTGTTTTTATTTTCCTTTCTAATTTTTCTTCCTTTATTTATAAAACTCTTTCCCATCAACATGCCGCACCTAATCACTTTTTATGCATTTCTTTCTTCAAGTTTACTATTCATGCATATTATTTTACTCTTATTTTATTTTTTAATCTAAAACATATATTTACTTAAATCAATCATTACACCATTTCTCTACGTTATCTCAACATTTTATTAAGTTTACCAATATTAAATAAAGATATCTAATTTTATCTTTTAATGCATCTCATGCATGTTTTTAAAAGACTAAGATTAATTTGTCTTTACTCACTATTATCTTATTTGGATAACTCAAGCTCTTGAAAGTAAAAAAATAAATATAATTATTTATTAATAAATAGATAAATAGTTTTTCAATTATTTTCAAAATAAAATGACTTAATAATTAACTACTATTCTCATGTGATAATTAATATCTATTTTCTTGATTTATTATCAAAAATCAAGTTAATTAGAATAAAATAATCTAATGCATATTAAAAAATAAATTTACATGCTAATATAATCACATACAATATTTCCTTAATTACGCTCTAGAATTTATAATATATTATGCATAAACATTTTAAGTCTATTGTGTGTGTGTGTAGGGTCACTAGCAATTTCCTCTATCATCACCCATTCGTTCCATCTAGCCCATCCTCTTTGATGATGCTCTCCCTCATCAAGATATAAGTGTAGGATTTATCCTGCATCCACTTTGCAACAATTAGGTAGTTAGTCTAAGTCATCATCTAATCAATCAATGATGTAAAAATAATAAATACATATCCATAATGTACATAATAGTTAAAATACAACTATCACATTATATATACTAGTCAATAATATCACAGTTCCATACTAGTATATGTCATAAAGCTCAAGTAAAAAAAATGATAATCAAATAATAACCATATTAATATATGGATTTAAATGTTATTAGTCATAGGGTGAAATTAGAATGTGACATCCTCCCCCTAAAATTGGTCATCACCCTTATGAATTTTATTCAATAAAAGGTTTGATTAACAAATAAAGTTTAACAGTATAAAAATATAGTATCAAGTATCATATCATGCATATAAATGCAAAATTTACCTAAATAACTCATCATAGTTCTCTTATTTAACAATATTATTAAAGCATTGTGCCATAAAACCCTACTTGGTGATATTTCCTAGTATACAAATAAGTTTTGTGAATGTCACTTACAATGATTGGTTTTATCATGATCACCTCAGGGTCTAGAACCGAAAGACAAACCCATAATAACTTGGTAGAAGTTTCACTAACTTCCCTAAAAACACATGAGTTCATCACAAAATCCAAAATAAATGACTAAGAAAATTTCTACAAAACCTTCCAGTCCCTATGCACATCTCTCTAACCTAGAGAGTGTATTTTTCATACTAGAGAAAAGTATTTAGAGATCCTAGAAAGAATGATATGTATATGTTAATAATATTACTACTCCATGTAGCTTTAGATAAGTATTATGTCAATACTATAACTACTCAATCAGAGCTCTAGAGAAGTACAATGATGAATAAGAACTGGTAATAATATATACAAAAATCATGGAATACCCATCTACATGGAATACCATCCAAAGTATACATGTGTTAGGAATATAAAATGTAGAGAAATAATAATGAAATAAAGACAAAATTAAAATTTAGAAAACACAATAGAATAAAGACACAAATTTAATGTGGTTCACCCAATATGGGCTACGTCGACACAAAAATTTCCAATCCTTCTTATTATTCAGTCTAACAAATGAAGATAGAAACTTGAAATACATCCACTACAATATCTTTTTCACTCTCACACAATAACACCTGATTATAATGTCTTCATAACAAAGGAGGGTTAAAAATTAGGTAAAAAATGAATTAACTTAATTTTTATCATTAGATCTAAAACCTTATAGTAAATAGTCTAGATTAACCAAGAAATTATAATAAATCTAAAATTCACTAGCTTAATTACTATGGCGACCATAGTGGGTGGGGGGGGAGGAGCGGATGGAGGGGGACATTGCCCCCCCTCCCCACACCCCTCCTATCAGGAATTAGACATGAAAATAAGATCAAGATCCACCATTCAACAATATGTGTATGGCCATATGATTGAATTTGACAAGTTTTGCCTATCAAATCCCAGATGAGACAATTTTATCTATCAATCCAATTCAAGCCAATAATCCAAGTTAATGTGAGGCTAAGTAGGATACTATCCTATCACTTAAAACTCATGTTCCCAATTCACCACTCTTCCCTCAGGTCTCCACGACTTGATTTCTAAAAAGTTCAAAATGTTATATGAAACACAAATCTATACTAATAGATCATAAAAATTAATACTATGTGTTAATTAATTTTAAATGTGATAACATACATACAATAAAAATAATACAATCGTCCTGAAATTGTATTAAATTGATACTAATCAAACATAAATAGTATCATATTTTACAATGTAACTTATAATGTTATATTCATAATAAAGAGATAATAATTAATATAACATACTAAGGCTAAGGATTATACCATCCTTCCAACATTTTAAGTGAGACAATGTATCTTTGCTTGCATGACTAGCACACAACAATGTAATAAGTTTAACTAAACCCTTCTAGACTATTAAGATGTTCTACACATCTTATACCTTACTCTGTATGAAAGAAATTTACATATATAATTCTTTAAAATTATATGCTTAAAAAAGAGAATAATATCAATCTAAACAAAGTTTATTAATTAAAATAATAATTATAATCAACTACAATTAATATTATTTCAAGGTTTGTAATTCCTTGAGGCTAGTTAATAAGTTTAGATAAAATAGTGACTCTAAGAAGTCACAAGTGAATATTAGAGAGATAAAATCTCATAAATAAAACTTCCTACATACCCTCATATGGTAGAAGGAAACATCACAACCCACATTGCCAATCACTATTCACTTACCAAACTTATAAGTGTAGTATCATCACTTAATTCTGAAACTAAAAAGAAAATATGAACCACGAGGATGTATTAATCCATTTAATCCTACAAATTTTCTCAATGAGAAGTAGTAAACACTATCTCATGAACTCAAGGGAATAAAACAACAATTCAAAAACAAGTTTCTGCCTAAGGAAACTCTAAATCAACATCTTGAAAATATGAATCTTCTTAGTAGCTTAAAGTGATGTAATAGGATATTGAGAATATAAAAACTCACCTCTAAGATAACTAAGAGAGATGACACTTCTCCCAAGTCCACATAAATATAAAGGTGTTAGTCGACAAACTCCTAAGACAAATAAATTCACAATCAAGACATCTACATTCAACTACATGAAAAATACCACCACACTAGGTGGTACCACTCTAGAAGGGTCTTATAGGATTCCCATTCCTAGGATCTATGTAAGACACACAATAAAGCTTATATACTTAAGTGAGAATCACTTCATGCTTTTTAAACACTCACAAAATACAAACACAAATGGTGAAGGTGATTCAATAAATGCATAATCACACTTCGATGTGTTCAATCTAAAGATCGAAAATATGGTAGGAAACTCTTGTTCACAAATCAAGAACTAAGATTTGCTCTTACCTATCCAAACACCCTATAAAACCATCACCAATGAGACACTCAATAAACCAAACCTTTAGTAACTCTTAAGGGGGTATGAATTCTCTTAGAGTACACATTCAATATACCATACATACATTCACAATTCTCCTTTTTGATAAATAAAAAGATACAAAAATGTTAATAGACTCATTAGGTCTTAGAGTTTGAGCCACAACTCTGATACCACATGTTACAACCCCTTAATTTGTACTTAGAATAATGTAATAATTTTTTTTAAAACTGTTAATTAACATTCATTCCATTCAACCATAGTTAAACTATATATCTTTAACCAAACATAATAACAACTTAGAACAATAATGGTTCTAAAATTCTAATACTGAATGTAATATAATATATCACAATATCAAAGAAAGTAAATACATTATGACTCAACCATAACTAGTCCACTAATACAACAACTATTGTTTAGCATATATAAATGAAATACTATTACATTTATTCTAGGTCTTTAGCCTTAACATAACAAATAGATACCAAGCTCACCAGAGCTCGAGTCAAATCAACTCTTGTATTATTAAATCTCTATTGCTATGGGGAGAGAGAGCATCATTTGAGCACTTTTCCACACCAACCATAGACCAATGATTCCCTGCACAATCCCCTATTTGGGATATGCCCTCCCTTTATAGATAGGTAGATATAATGATGAAAAATATAGATAATAATCAAGTACCCAAGTGTGTATGATTTTATAAAACTAAAAATACAGTCTATCATAGAAAACCCATTCTATTTTAAGATATTACACTAACATGAAAATCATACATACCAAAGATAATGTTTCAGTATACATTATTTAACCATAAGATTCATACTAAGCACATTCTCTTATCAATCATATCACATCACATACTAAACATAGGAGTAATAAAAGTATAATTTTATTCCAACCATACATGAATGAATCATACATTATTATTTAACTCATATATTAATTAAATCTTAGAATTCATACCACTCAAGTATGTTTTATACTCATAATAAACTATAGTTTTCTAACTACTAAAATAAGATCCAAACTAAGCCCCATGATATCTCATATTATCATAGTCTAGTGTTATAAGGTACAACTACTAGTTTTCCCATATTTAGTCATACTAAGTATTCATAGATACATGAAAGCATATGCTTTTAATCAAATAATTACATATAATAAAACAAGTCATACAAATGTATATAATTCTATCCTAACATTCATTTATACTTTTAGTATTGTATGCATACATAAATGATATCCTACTAAATGTTACAACAAATATTATTCAAAGTAATGATAAACACATACACACACCCACACACACACACACACACATATATATGTAGATGTGGGTCAAGATATAACAAATATAGTATGTGCCATCTACATACTTTTTATACTAAAAAACTCTATGACATCCCATAATATCATAAGTCATTATGTTTGAGCACCTTACTTAAATACCAATAAATAATCTTACACCCAAAAATAATAATAGAGCAAGTATGAGATTATATTATCTGGGTATACCCTAGCTTATACTATAAATTAGCAAACATAAGTAATATAATCTCTAATCACACATCATGATGCACTGTTTTTATGTTATTAAAGTCTAAACACTTGCACATACTAATATTCTTATAAAGTTACTACACAAAAGCTTTCATTACTATCTACATAAATATACTAACATTTATTTATGACTGAGAACAAGGTTTTATAAGTTTGCACAATAATTCATTAAAACCCTAGATTACAAGTGTGTGTGTGTGTGTGTGTGTGTGTGTGTGTGTGTGTGTGTGTATATATGCTTGTAATCTAGGGTTTTAATGAATTATTGTGAAAAATTTTAAAACCTTGTTCTTAGTCATAAATAAATGTTAGTATATTTATGTAGATAGTAATGAAAGCTTCTGTGTAGTAAATTTATAAGAATATTACAAGAATATATATATATATATATATATATATATATATACACACACACACATATACATATATATATATATATATATATATATATACACTCAATAATCTGAGCATCCTTATAACCAATCCATATAGGTAAAGTTAAACTATTCATGATAAGTTATATACAACTATTGTACACTCTCATGGATATCTTGGCATGACTTAGAACATATGTCATCTGGGCATATTATCCTTTTGTAAATTTATATATATACAAACATGACATGCTACACTATGCTCCAAAATTATACTTAACCTCATGTAATTTATCCCTTTAAATTACTTCTTATCAATAATATTTCTAAAATATTCAATAAAAAGCTATTCTATAAAGTTAATCTGCACTTATCTCTATACTATGCACTTAATAGTATAAATAACATTTTATTTAACTTAACATGTTATTTAACTTAGTGTGTATTTCTATTATAAGGAATATGCTGAGGTGTGGAGCTAAAAGCTTCACTAATGAGCAAATGCAAGGTTGTTGTATTTACACAGTCACCGACGTTGGTCAGGGATCGACTGGAGGCTGCCAATGTTGGTTATGGATCGGCCGACGTCGGTCATATGCAGGCAAATAGGGACCGACGTCGGTCACCTATGTGTTTTAGAAGTCTATTTTTGTGAGATGAATAGATTGTTTGCATGATTAGATTAATTGTTAGTATAGAGTCCACGTTTCTATTTTTGGTAGGATTGATTAGAACCCTTGATTAAGAGGTGTATCTAATGGTGGAGAATGCATAGCTCATGATCCCTAATTCTATATAATAGGGATAGATCTTCATAGCTTGTAGACATGAAATTGTAGACAATTCAAGTAGCTGAATTGTCTTTGTAATTGTGAGAGAGAACTCTTGAGGGAAAGAGATCTGTACATCTAAGAGGTGTGGAAGAAAGAGAGATTTCTTCAATTGTATTTCCTTCTGAGAGAGTTTAATACAAGTTTTCATTGTTTCTTGTATCTCATGTTCTTTGCTGATTCTGATTTCTAGTTACTTGTTATTCTAGTTTAATTTCGTGTTTAGTTGCTTACACAACATTAATCAATTTTTCTTGTTAGATCCTGACAAGTGGTATCAGAGCTTGGGTTCACTAACAAGTGGTTTCAGATCTATTTAGTGTTTGTTGATTACAGGTCACTCACAGGGGTTTCTATTTGAGTGGGAGTATAGTAATGGCAGAAAAAAGTAAACTAAGAATGGAGAAGTTTAACGACAAGAATTATTAATTATGGAGAATGCAGATAGAAGATTATCTATATCAGAAAGATCTATACTTACCATTGGGTGGGGTTTCAAGCAAGCCCACAAATATGCAAGATGAAGAATGGAATGTTCTTGATAGAAAGGCTCTGGGATCCATAAGGTTGAGCCTAGCATCTTTTGTGATTTCTAACTTATCACAGGCAAAGACAACGGTAGAGTTAATGGATACTTTGGCAAATTTATATGAAAAGCCCTCAGCTTTGAATAAGGTATATCTTATGAAGTAATTATTTAATTTGCAAATGCAGGAAGGTGGATCTGTATCTAGTCATCTAAATAATTTCCATGCAATAGTAAATCAGTTAAATTCAGTCAAAATAGTTTTTGATGATGAAATTAAAGCTCTCTTAATTTTATGCTCTTTACCTAAAAGTTGGCATAGCTTGGTAATGGCAGTTAGTAATACTGCATCTACTACAAATATCTTGAAAGTAGATGATGTTGTTAGTGTAATCTTGAATGAGGAAACTCATAGGAAAAGCACAAGGAAAACATCAGGTAATGCTTTAAGTATTGAAAGTATGGGAAGGCAAAGAGAGAAGGGAAAGCAAGGGAGATCAAGGTCTAAGTCAAAGATGAGAGGTAGATCCAAATCCAAAAATGGAAGAAAAATAACCTATTGTAATTGTGGAAAGATAAGGCATGCAAAGAAAGATTATTGGTTGCCAGTTAAAGAAGAAAATCAGCATGAAGGTAAAGAAGAAGCAAAAGTTGCAGGTATTGTTGCACAAAATGCTCTTATATTTTCTTTAGACAATAAAATAAAATCTTGGGTTTTAGATTCTGGTGCCTCTTTCCATGCTACCCCAAATAGAGAATTTTTTAATGATTATGTCCAGGGAGATTTTGGAAAAGTTTATTTAGGGGATGATGAGCCTTGTAAAATTGTTGACAAAGGAAAAGTGCAGCTGAAATTGCAGAATGGCAACACATGGGTGTTGAAAAATGTCATGCATGTACCCATCTTGAAGAGGAATCTGATTTCTATAGGAAAGTTGGGGGATGAGGGTTGCATAGTAACTCTCATAGCTAAATCTTGGAAGGTTTTCAAGGGTGCACTTGTATTAGCCAGAGGTAAGAGAGTAGGTACTCTCTATTTATGTAATTGTATTACTGATTATTCTCTTTCTGTATTATCTACTTCAGATGTAGATGCAAAGTTGTGGCACCAGAGGCTTGGCCACATCAGTGAGAAGGGAATGACTATTCTTAATTCAAAAGGTAAGCTTTCAGATTTGAAAAGCATAGATCTAAATTTCTGTGAGCATTGTATTTTTGGGAAACAAAAGAGAGTGAGATTTCTCAAAACTAGGTCAACAAAGAAGAAGCACAAGTTGGAGCTTGTTCACATAGACGTGTGGGGACCAGCTCAGGTAGCTTCTATTAGAGGATCACATTATTATGTTTATTTCATTGATGATGCTACAAGAAAGGTATGGGTTTATTTCATAAGGAAGACATCTGATGTTTTTGACACATTTATGAAATGGAAAGCTTTGGTTGAGAATGAAACAGGTTTGAGATTGAAGTGTCTTAGATCTGACAATGGTGGTGAGTATTGCAACTATAAGTTCAATAGGTACTATTCTATGAATGGAATACGTAGGGAAAGGATGGTTCCAAGGACACCTCAGAAAAATGGAGTTGTTGAAAGGATGAATAAAACAATATTGGAGTGTGCACGGAGTATGAGGTTGCATGCTGGTTTGCCCTTACAATTTTGGGCAGAAGCTGTAAATACTATGGTTTACCTAATTAATAGAGGACCCTCTACTGCTCTATATGGTGGAATTCTAGAAGAGGCTTAGACAGGTAAAAAGGTAGATCTTTCATTTCTCAGAGTTTTTGGTTCTGAAGCTTTTGTGCACATTGATAAAAAAAATAGAAAGAAGCTGGATGCTAAGTCTATGAGGTGCACTTTTATTGGTTATGGCTCTAGAGATTTCAAATTCTAGTTGTGGAATCTAGGAACTAACAAAATAATTAGAAGACATGATGTTGTTTTCAATGAGAAGGTGATGTACAGTGATCAACTCAAGAAGTTGAATAATACTGAGCAGAGTAATGTTGATTTGGATGAGGTCATGATCCAAAATGAGCTCACGGGAAAGAATAATCACTTACAAGAAAACACAGACATCGATGTCGATCAGGTAGGAATTGACGTTGGTCATACAGAAATTGATGTCGGTCAGACAATAACCAACATTGGTCAGAAAGGAACCGATGTCGGTCATGTGGAACCAATGTCGGTTAGGTACAGACCTGGAGATGACCAGGATTGGTCACTGATAGAGAATTTGGGTGGACGGCAAGCAGTGAATGAGTCTCATACACCCATGAAGAGGTCAAAAAGGGTAAGTAAACCTCTAATTCAATATTCCCCTTCATTATTCTGCTTATTGCTCACTGATAGTGGAGAACCAGAGATTTTTGATGAAGCAATGCAAGTAGAAACCTAGAAATAGTGGGAGCTTGGCATGAATGAGGAGATTGATTCCTTGAAAGAGAACCAAATGTGGGATTTGGTTGAGTTACCAGCTAGTAAGAGAGCACTAAAAAACAAATGGGTTTAAAGGTTAAAGGAAGGTGAGAATGGACAAATGAGACATAAGGCTAGGTTGGTAGTAAAGGGATTTGCACAAAAACTAGGTATTGATTTTGGTGAAATTTTTTCTCCTGTAGTAAAAATGACTTCTATTCGGACTGTATTGTCTTTAGTTGCTATTGAGGATTTGCATCTTGAGCAGCTTGATGTTAAGACAACGTTTCTTCATGGAGATTTGGATGAAGAAATATATATGGAGCAGCCAAAAGGTTTTGAGGTCAAAGGTAAGGAGAAGCTTGTGTGCAGGTTGAAGAAAAGCTTATATGATATTAAGCAAGCTCTAAGATAATAGTATTTGAGGTTTGATAGGTTTATGACTGAGCATAGTTTCATTAGATGTCAATCTAACCATTGTGTTTATTTTAAGAGATTGGATAATGGTAGATATATTATCCTATTGCTGTATGTAGATGATATGCTTGTTGTAGGTTCACACATGCAGGATATTTCTGAGCTTAAGGTAAAATTAGCTCACACATTTGCCATGAAGGATTTGGGAGTAGCAAATAAAATCCTTGGCATGAGTATTAAGAGAGATAGGAAAAATCATAGTTTGATTTTGTCTCAAGAGGATTATGTGAACAAGGTGTTGGAAAGGTTCAATATGCAGGATGCAAAATTGGTAGGCACACCTATGGCTAGACAATTCAAGTTGAGTAAAGAACAGTGTCCTAATTCACATGATGAGGTAGAGTACATGAGTAGAGTTCCATATGCTTCCGTAGTTAGGAGATTGATGTATGCAATGGTATGTACCAGACCTGATATTGCCCAAGCAGTGGGAGTTGTCAGTAAGTTTATGGCCAATCCAGAAAAGGAACACTGGAAAGCAGTTCAGTGGATTCTCAGATATCTGAGAGGGACCAGAAGTAGGCATTTGTGTTATGGAGGGTCAAACACTTCTCTACATGGATATGTAGATTCGGATAGGTAGGTGACTTAGATGGGAGGAGAAGCACCACAGGTTATGTTTTCACTGTTGGTGGAATGACGGTTAGCTAGATTTCAAAGTTGCAGAAGGTTGTTGCCTTGTCTACTACAGAGGCAGAATACATTGCAGTCATAGAGGCTAGCAAAGAGATGATATGGATGACTCAGTTCATGGAAGAGTTGGGAAAAGAGCAAGAGAGTTGTAAATTATACAGTGATAGTCAAAGTGCAATTCATTTGGCAAAGAATTTAGCCTTTCATTCAAGAACCAAACATAGACAGCTTAGGTACCACTTCATTAGACATGTATTAGAGGATGGTGAGTTGAAGCTGGAAAAGATTCATATAGATAAGAACCTTGCTGATATGTTAACAAAGCCGATAACAAAGGAGAAGTTGAATCTTCATTCAACTTTTGTTGGTCTTCAAGATTGAGCTTGAAGATGGAGAAGCTAGAGGATGTTGCTGTACTGGTATAGGTGCAGTTGTTTATCTCCAAGTGGGAGATTGTTGAGGTGTGGAGCTAAAAGCTTCACTAATGAGCAAATGCAAGGTTTCTATATTTACACAATTGCTGACGTCGGTCAGGGATTGACTGGAGGCTACTGATGTCGGTTATGGATTGGCCAACGTTAGTCATATGCAGGTAGATAGGGACTGACGTCGGTCACCTATGCATTCCAGAAGTCTATTTTTGTGGGATGAATAGATTGTTTGCATGATTAGATTAACTGTTAGTATAGAGTCTACATTTTTATTTTTGGCAGGACTGATTTGAACCCTTGATTAAGAGGTGTATCTAATGGTGGAGAATGCATAGCTCATGATCTCTAATTCTATATAATAGGGATAGATCTTTATAGCTTGTAGACATGAAATTGTAGACAATTCAAGTAGCTGAATTGTGTTTGTAATTGTGAGAGAGAACTCTTGAGGGAAAGAGATCTGTACATCTGAGAGGTGTGGAAGAAAGAGAGATTTCTTCAATTGTATTTCCTTTTGGAAGAGTTTAATACAAGTTTTCATTGTTTCTTGTATCTCATGTTCTTTGCTGATTCTGATTTCTAGTTACTTGTTATTTTGGTTTAATTCTGTGTTTAGTTGCTTACACAACAGTAATCAATTGTTCTTGTTAGATCCTGATAGATTCTGTAATAATCGAACTCATTTCTTTAAATGTAATCGAGGTTTGACCATGTAACTTGAGCAGTCAGTTCCATTCATCTCAAAAGCCATGTATTAATCTGAGGAAAAGATTAAGGTTTACTAAACATTCCATCTTGTTTTTAAAAAGGAAACATATTTTCCCTCATTTATATACCAGATCACTATTCTCATATAGACCCCATGATAATTATGCTTATTCTTAGAATGCAACTTGAGTTGGCAACACAACTTGATAATCTGGGGTAATAATAAACTTCCATCTAATATTTGATATTGTTTAAGAGAAACATATTTTTATTTAAAATGACTCAAAGACTTAACCCAAAATACTTGATGCTTCAATTTATGACTTCAGCAATTTAATATTAAACTCCACATTTTAATATCAATAACTTGAATCCCAAACTTTAGAATAGGTTTCTTTTAAAGATTAACTATCAAGAATAAGGTTCTATTTGTACAAATATGAAGTTGGAAGAACCTCAAACCCTCTCCAACTCAAATGCATCTTTGTATATACATATACACATTGAATATATCCATAGAGATAACCTTGGGCTCAACATATTGATTTGAAATTATTCTTGGAATTCATTAAGAGAATAACAATGGTGGTGAATCCTCAATTTTTTTGGAATGGCATGCCTGACCCTTTTTACAATGAAATATTCATGTTTTCTTGAGAAGGCATTGAATTTGAAGTGGACAAGATCTGATAGTATTTTCATAACCCTATTTTATTTCCATATAGATTTTTATTCATTTTGTTTGGCTATAGTTTTACAACCTGGATTTCCAATAAAATACTTCACATTAACTTATATATGAATAAATTTTCTCTAATTAGTGGTTTCAACATAATACATAGCTAACAAAAAGTGAAACATGGATTTAAAATTTGAGATGTAGGCTTTAAAATAATTCAATGCAGCCAATACATGTAGGCCTATATTCAACAGTTTTAATTGTTAAAACAATGTTCATTTAAAGACTCAGCCCATTCAGTAGTGACTTGGCATTTTAAAAAAACTTATCTTTTAAAATATAATGCTGAAGTCAACTATTTCACTCAATTTTCTATTAAAAGGTTGGGCATTTTATTTAGAGGCTCAACATTGAATTTTAGATAACTAGAATTCAATTTTTAACTCATCATCTATAAAAAAAATTTAAACATAATTTAGATAAAATGTAGCCATTCTTAAAAAAATACTCTTATATAAATAAATGAATGAATTACTCTTGTTATTTAAAAGTGGCACTACCAATATTTAACTCAGCGCACATAATAAATAAACACTGTCTAAATTTTAGATGCTGGCCATAATTATTTAAGCACTTTAAAAATATATCAAATGTTGGTTTAATTAAACTTAGTCCTTAATAACCATAAAATAAATGAAATGTTATTCCAAAATCTTCAATAATTTGTTTGATCAAACTATTAATAAGGATACTATATATATAACTTAGTTTGAAATAAGATGCAGTCACAATTATATATAGCACTACCTAATATCAATCCATAGTTCACTAAAGAATTTATTCAAATTATTGGCTCAATTTGAATATTTAAAATCATCTAGGACAAGACATTCATTCCTCAAATTTTGAGCTTAGGAAATGAAACACAATTTTATAAATAGGTGAAATGCAGCTACTATTTACACTCTTTTATTACCTATATTACACAAAAAAATAAATTACAAAATATACCTCTATTCGAGATTGCTTGGAAAAATAATAATAATAATAAGCTTACTATCTTTTGCTTTCAATTTTCTCCAAATCTTGCCCTTTTTATTATTCTCCATGTCTTTGTATGTCTTATTTTTTCTTTTCCTTTATAATTTTTCTTCCTTTATTTTATAAAACTCTTTCCCATCAATATGTTATGCCTAATCACTTTGCATGCATTTCTTTCTTCAAGTTTACTATCTGTGCATAGTATTTTACTCTTCTTTTATTTTTTTATCTAAAAAATATAATTTACTTAAATAAATTATTACACCAGTTATCTATGTTATCTCAACATTTTATTAATTTTACCAATATTAAATAAAGATATCTAATTTTATCTTTTAATGCATCTCATGCATGTTTTAAAAAGACTAAGCTTAATTTGTCTTTACTCACTATTAGTTCATTTGGATAACTCAAGCTCTTGAAAGTAAATAAATAAAGGTAATTATTTATTAATAACTAGATAAATAGTTTTCTAATTATTTTCAAAATAAGATAACTTAATAATTAACTACTATTCTCATGTAGCAATTAATATCTATTTTCTTGATTTATTATCAAAAATCAAGTCAATTAGAATAAATAAATTTGACACATATTAAAAATTAAATTTGTATGTTAATGTAATCATATACAATATTTCCTTAATTATGCTCAATAATTTAAAATATGTTACACATAAACATTTTAAATCTATTGTGCATGTATGTAGGGTCACTAGCAATTTCCTCTGTCATTGCCCATTCTTTCCATCTAGCCCATCCTCTTTGACGATGCCCTCCCTCATCAAGATTTGAGGTTAGGTTCTATCCTAAATCCACCTCACAACAAATAGGTAGTTAGTCTGAGTCATCATCTAATTAACCAATGATGCAAAACTAATAAATACATATCTATAATGTATATAATAATTAAAACACAACTATCATATTATGTATGTTAATCAATATTATCACTATCCCATACTAGTATATGTCATAAAAATCAAGTCAAAGTAATGATAATTAGATAATAACAATATTAACATATGGATTTAAAGGTTATTAGTCATAGGGTGAAATCAAGATGTGACACAAGGAGCATTTAGAGGATCATGACAAGTCTTAGGTACCATGAATAAGGTCTAAAGGGGTTTTATGATTTTTTTTTGTTTTAGGGGTTGAAATTTGACCTATGAGGCCAAATTGTCAACATTTTTGGTGACTTATAAGGGTTGAATAGCCTGATGATTAAGAGAATCCACTAACTCTTCATGATAATGAAAAAACCCATACATAACATCATGACTTGGATGACCACCTTATTGGACTACCAAATAGATCTAGTACCTTAGAAAACCTATATGAATACAAAAAATCATAAGACACAATAAATACAACCAAAGAAATAAAACCTAATGAAATCAATGAGACATGACACAAAGAAACTATACACTAGACTTGTGTATGACACACTTATTAAAACCAAGATAACAAACACTATAAATAATTAACCTCAAACCAAACTCTTTTCTACTCCAAGATCAAATGGAAAAATTCATTTATCACTATGGCACCATCAAGTTTGGTTATCATTTTTTGACTGGAGTCTAATCAAGCATTTCTCACTAAATGGGGATTCTTAGTTATAGGTGGAGATATTGCCATACTCATAGTCTCTTAGGAAAGTAATTAGATCTTCTGGCTCTACCCTCAGGTACATGAGTTATTCATGTGAATCCAACACCCAATTATGGTCATTCCATACCTACTTTATTTTCATCAATAGTCTAATTTCTATCTCATTCATGGGTTACTCCTTATTTATCCTGGTCTCATGTAGTGATTCTCCTAACAACCCACCCAGTATGCATTGGCTTGTGTCGTCATTCTAGTCTATTTGAGATGGTGGTTTGTCAAGTCCTTCAACCTCTTGGTAGGTGTCTAAAGATGTCCACCACATGTGATTAGTCTCTCCTTGATTCTAATTATGATACTCAAAAGGATTAGTTTCCATAGTGTTATTTTTAAGACCCTTCTCAAGCTCCTCATGGGGTAGAGGTGGATTATCTAAACTTGAACAAATTTTCCCCAATTCTTACCAAAATTTCATCTCTTCATGATCAATTTAAAATACATGGAGTTCATTATCATTCTTACCATTCACTTATAAAGCATTATGTTGATCAAGTATCTCCACGTCTTCCACATAGTCATAACAAGTCTCATGTTCTACTATAACTTGGTTATCCTCCTCTTATGTGAAGAATGGGAGCTCATCAATACATTAAATCTCTATCTCATCTTACCTTTCTATTTGTAAACTTTAATTTCCTTCTCAAAAATCTAAATCATTAGTGCTACCTTCACTTGAGACCTGAACTTGCTATCATATTCCACCATTCCAAGCTATCATGCTAAGTTCATCAATCTCACCTAAGAATCCATGGTAAAACTACTACCAAGGATCATCTAAATCACTTGAAATGAGCTTATCTTCAACAATGGGTTTATGTAGATTATTTTCATGACTATTTCCTATAAGAGAAGTTGTTTATGCTTTATCTTCATCAACATCAACATCTTGCCATTGTGACTTCTCTACATAATCAAGCTTTCCTTCATGCTCAAACTCTAATCTACTGAGATGAACAAGGGTACCAATAGTTATCTCCTCATCATAGGTACTTGAAGTATCCTTTTCAAAGTGTTATTCAACCTCACCTATAGATGCAACATGATTAAGCTCTTGAAAGACTACCACCTCATTAATTAGTCTTGGCAAGTTATTTCCCACACCTAAATGCTCAAATTTTACCTTTAATGCATTTGGTTCCTCTTCACAAGAGGAAAGGTTGGGAGTGAAAGGTATTTAATTATCTTTCTTGACATCTGATAGAGTTCTCTTCCAACTTGGATCCTTATGAGTATCAAACTTGGACTCTACATTCCTTTTATTCCATTCTTTGATTATCTTATCAAACTTGGATGTACCTTGATCCTTGTGAATGAATTCAGTATGAAGGATGAATGGGGGACTTATAAAAATTGATACATCTCATAAACTATCCTTCATACATTTATCATCTTCTTGATTCTAGATATGCATAGGAGAAATTTCTCTTTCAAAAATAGACATAACATAATCTAGGTTTTTATTCCATGAATGCCTCCAAGTTGAAGTTATTATAGGCTCTTGAGAAGGCATGGGTGGATCTTTAATGGGATCTAGAACACAAGGAAGTTTGACTATAGGTAGGAGGATGAAGGTAATTTTAAACTGATATGTTTGGTGTGTAAGGCTTCAGATGAAACTTAGAGATTTGTCTAGATCTAATTTTGACTAATACACTATACCAAATCTTATAGACCATATAAGATAAATCAAAGGATAAGTTACCTCTAATATTTTCCATAAAGTCATTAGAAAAACATATATAAAAATAAGATGGTAAATCTATAACAATAATGTCTTGTGTAATTGAGAGCTTGGGGTAAGCATGAAGGGTAAGTTATATGTCTTTGATGAGGCTAAAATTCCTTTTAGATAATTCATTTCATTGAAATTAAAAGTTGGAAGTAAGTTCATATATCAAATTCAAGTTATCATCTACTATCTTAGGAATAAATGAATTGCTTTCTCTATCATCAAACAATCAATTATGGAACAAGGATTATCCATTGATCAAAAAGGGAAAGAAAGGAGATGGAGTGATTACCTTGGCTAGCTACACATGGTTTGTAATAATGTTTTGATGATGAAAAAATGCATGATTTTTAACTTATTTTTTTTGCCTAAGACATTATTTCATTCTATCCCTTTCCGCCTTTAGCTTTTCAATTTCTAAACTCAGATCATCCTCACTTTGCTTAGGCTAGATAGGAACATCATGATGTTGCCATAATTGGTTAGGAGGATAAGAGGGATACCAAGGAGGTGAATATGACTCATAATGGGGTTGAGGTTTAAGAGGTTGTTAGTGATAAGCATCATAAGGCTAGCATGGGTGATAGGATTAGTGATAAGGAGATGTATGATAAAAATCTACCCCAAATATAGCCATAACTCATCATGAGACACATTAACAACAACATAAAATATAAATAACAACTACTCTTACCCTTGAGTGGAGACCTTGTGATGTCTCTCAGCATGAAATATGACTGCCAAAATGATACTAAGTTACTTCAATATCTCTAAATATCCCAAGGCTATGGGTGACCTATGACTAGACTAAACCTTTAAATTATGGGGTTAAATCCCTTGGTGCATCTATTGTGGATCAGTATCACTAATAATTAATAATTAGGGTGAAAAGGGATATAATTAATGTATAAAATTAAAACTTTACCACTAGATGGTGATGCACCAATATGATCATACACTCTATTTGCCTTAAAAAACATTAATGAACTAGACCAATAATTGCACTACTATCTCCAAGAGTTCCTATGTAGTAATGTTTCACATGGAGGCTATATTAGGTGGCTATAATATGAAGGTCATGATAGGAAGGTCTGATCTAAGGCACTTACCAATCATATTACACTTCAAACTCAATCACCAATACTCTCGCACACCATATGACCTACATATCACACCTACTAGCATCTAGGTGAGACAAGGACCTGTAATGGGAGAGAACCCTGACACATATGCATATCAATAATAAAATGACACAATAGATACCAACATGAAGGAGCTAAAATAGTTCATTACTAAATCCAAAAGGTTTACAAAGTGCAAATTCAGGTAGAGTTTCTTTATACCCAAGTGAGGGATGTGAACAATGGCCTTAAAGCCTGAATAAATTGAAGAATGAGAAGGGAAAGAGAGGGAGAATGGAATTGAGGTGACAAAAATAAGTCATAAATAATTGTATCCCATTCCATAAATAGTTATATTAGTTATAACAGCCCCTCATACTCCCTTTATGTGTTGGTCTCTTCATTGGGGGTCTTCAATAGACCCTTTAGGTGTTGAGTTGGAATGGTGGAGGTTGGTTCATACTTGTTTGACCTATTATATACATGGGCACACATAAATTTGATCAATAATCTCTCCTTTTATAGTTACAAACATGAAAGTGGCTTAATTAAGTTCCCCATGAAGCATCTATCAACTCATCTTCCCTTGCATGTTGACTTAGGTTCAAGAAACTGCCCTTTATTTCATAATGAACATAGAATGTGTGCTTGACTACTTAAATGTATCAGTTAAAAGGTGTAATGATTCTATATTAACCCTCTTTATTATCCCTCTATGCCAACTTGCACTTCTTCATGCTAACCAAGTAGGTTAACTAAGCAATTTAGACCTAGTGGCTTGACTATCTATTGATGAATGATCAAAGACATGAATATAAACCTTAGAGTAATGAATAGTAATATTTCAACTCTAAAAATATGTTTATACCATGACCTATGGCAATATACATCTGCAATTTTACCAATCTAGGTGACTAGATCACTTTCTACTAGTTTCTACATACTAGTTATTTGGTAAGGATTTTTAGAGGAATTTATAGGAAAATTTTTGGACATTTTATGATTTGAGAAGATTAAACAAGTCTCAAATAACCCCTTATAATGATTTTTAACTCTCTAAACAACTTTTTACCTTACTTTATTCTCAATTCCTTGTAAAAACATAGTTTCGAACAAGTCCATATAGTAGTTCGTACAAAGCAATACCATGATCAAGGTATCTTCTAAGTGTAATATATGTTTCAAATGTTTATCAATCAACCTAGGGTGTTTGAGTGCAAAAATATCCACTTTTACTTCATTGGGTTTGCCTTAGGGTTTAAGTAGGTTTTTAGAGGTATACCATCTTAATGATGGTTCATAAAGATCAAACCTCCAATCCCAAAATTATGGTCATGGATGTTTAGTCCATACATCCCCATAAATATCCTAAAAATCTTTGATTCTCATGTGTGTGGATAAATGAATGAAAGATGGTAGACTTCGAGCTCTTTGCAAGCCTTCTAGACATGTCTACAATATTAATATTCATTTATAAATATGGGATCTTTAATAATACTCTCTCCTCCATAGATTTCAACTAAATGTGGGTCCTCAAATCCCCCTAGGATCATTGGCTCTGAATCCTTGTGTTATAAAAGATATGAGCATTTGAATTGATAGATTGAGGTGTCTATTAAGGGATGTGGAGCTCAAGATGAGTCTCAAGACCAAATTAACCATTTTATTTATTTTCTCTACTTGATATACTCTCCTTAGGACCTAAATAATAATCACACATCTATATATGGTCATCAATCTGATTGAGGATATCTAGATATGCCTCATTGTGTGGTGGGGTTTGAGGCCTAAACATGGCTTTAGGCCTAATAGGCCTAGTTTGAGTATTAGATTATTGTAGGTAGGTTGGAATACTAAAAATAATTATAACACATTTTCTACCTATTTTTCATCCTTTGTACTTTCCTCCATCTATCCAAGCTATTGTCTCTACCCTTTTACCTTAGGTCTGCACTTGAGTCTTATTATCATGTCTAGTCTGAGTACTAGACTAGCTGGGTGAGGGACGTAAGTGGTTTATTCTATAATTATATTATCAATGATGTTTGGAACACATTTAATATATCCTCAAGGATTGAAAACATCCTTAGGTTCAAGTTACTTTAACTCTATCTTTTGCATTCCCTTTTGAATGGGTCTAGGGTTTATGTATCACCAGGATTAAGTAGCCCTAAGGTTGTGTTTGGTACCTTACCTATTAGTTAATATAATTAAATCACCTTGATATAAACCTTTTCATGTGTCTCTCTCTACCTTTATTTATGGATTCAAACCTGTAACAACCTTAAGATAGCATGTACTTTCAACCATGAGGTGTAGGCCTGTAGATACCCGTTTAGGCCTATTAGGCTTAATAAGCCATTATGTTCTCTTACCAATTTTAGAATATTATGACTTGAAACCCTTAACACAATATTATCACTCATATTATCAAGTTTATTTATCTTCCCAACAATCTTTAAGAATTTATAAATCCCCAACTTATGTGTACAAACTTGTTTAGGCCTATTTAGGTCTAGTAGACCTATGCAGGCCATTAAGCTCTTCCAGTCTTAAGGAATAAAAAATACTCATGGGAAAAACTCATATATTAATATGAGGAAAAGTTATAAAACATAATTCATCTTTATGTCTCACCTCTTTATAGAGTTCTCACTTAAGCTCTCTTGCTTAGGTCTTGCTATAGGTGGCAATTTTGAATCATGACTACATAGGCATGAATGATGAGACTTTCCTTTACAAAAGTGATGTCCTCATCCTCCTATAAATTTATTATGATTTACTAACTTATTATCAGGTGTATTAAAATTTAAAAAAACCACTTAAAACATGTATATGCCATCAATCCTTGGGTGCATGCCTATGCATACCCATTTTAGGCCTAATAGGTCATTGGGGCCCTCCTTCTTAAACCTAGGTTCTTATCACTTGGAAGAATTTTTTATAATTTTTGAATTCCTTCTCAATTTTTTCCAACCCAAAGTATCCTTCAAACTTACATATCCTTCAATTATGTTACAGGCATGTGTGTGCCAGATTAAGCTTATTAGGCCTAATTAGGTCATTAGGATTCTTTGGCCTATTTTAGGGGGTCAAGAAATTAAATGTAGGTTGATGATATTAAAGGGATGAGAAATAGGCTATAATTTTATTATATTCACCCCATCCCTATGTAAGTTCCTTACTTTATCTCCCTCATGTGATTGCTTATAGGTGGTAGTTAAGACCTTAATTGTGTAAAGGAGATTCACTTGAGAGGTGGTCATACTGCTCCATTATTTCCTTGGGTTTTATTTATATTAATGACATCTCATTATATCTTATTATTACCCACCCAAAATCTTCTTGACCTCATTAAACCTTTAGTACTCCTCTAACATGGGAGTTAGAGTCATATGTATGCTTAACAAGAGTCTTAATTATGCTTATGCTTTTAGGACTGGGTTGGAAGTGTTCATCCTTACTTAGCCCTATTTCATACATATTAAATGGATCTCTATATGTCCTTATGACTCCACATGAGATCTCTCAATGCCTTCCACAATCTTCTTCAGTCAACATTCCATCTTTTTTAGTATGCACAAAGGCCTATAAGTGGTCTTGTGAGGGCTTGTTATTGCATAATATGTTGAGAGTGAGGATGGTCTAGTGTATAGGGAAATTATGAATGTGGGAAAATAGTACATAGAATGGAATAAAAATTGGTATTATATGTATGCCTCTTAGACAACTTAAATACTCTCTATAGGTACCCTACTTCCACTTTGCTAAAGACACTGCATTACCTGGATGACAGCCACCATTGGAGAGAGGGATTGAAGTGGTTATTTAATTTTATGGTTATTATAATAATTCAAGGGAAAATTAGGTTTTAAATAACCACAATAAACTTATAATCCACTCTAAAATTACCTCCCCACTCTCATTTTACATAGTAAAGCACTACAACTTGAAGAACACTACCATGTAACCTATAGATGTGTCAATATGAATCTTTGTCTTATCCCACACCCCCAAAATTATGAAATATAGGTGGAGGGTGATTTACATGGGATTTTAGGACCTATATAAAACATATCCAAATATTTAATGAAAAAAACTTGTAAGATTGCATGAAAATCGATGTCATTTTGACCCCTACATAGATGAAAAAGACCATTTTAGTACCCAGATTATTAACTATTGTTCATAGAGTATAGGTCATAAATATATACACAAATTCTAATAATTATAAGGTCAATATACCCTCTTCCTCTTTCTAAATCCTAATATCTCACTTTCTCTCTCCTATGTAGACTAAGCATAAACTTGAGAGCTTGTCTGGACTGGCAAGGAGCTTAGTGGAAGGATAGGGTTAATTTTGTGCTTATTTTGGATCCTTTTGACCTAAAGCTCTTTTGAGATATATAACATGAGCTCTGGGTGCACTTATTAACATCCCCTATATGGAACTAACTATATAGGTTTGTACAACATGTAAAACTCTTGTAAAACACCTTATTTCTTGTATTTCTTTAGGTTTTTGACCTTGGGATACCATTGGAGGGTGGGGGAGGGAAATTACAAGTCAAATGACATTTGAAAATAGGTAGTACATTTGGGGAGTTGAAGAGACACACTTTTCCCATGTTTGGGACCCATTTGGTGAGTGGAGAGTGAATTTGAGCCTTAAAATAGACCCTTATCAATTTGAAACTACCTAGTGATGGCTTTATGATGACTATGGTACCCCCTTAAGACCTTTCTAATGAAATTTTCATCAAAAAATTCCCATTTTTCAAGGTTTTATAATGAAAAAATCCTCATATGAGGTATTTTAGGGCCATTTTATGGCTTTAGGGGGGTTATGAAGGCATTGAAACTATTTGAATGAATAAACTATGAATAATGACATTGAATACATCATTAGACCTTCATATTATGACTTTTAACAAGGCTTAAACACCCATACATCCTGCCAAAAAAGGTTTCTCTTCTTTAAATGGCTTAAATAGGCTTTAAAATCATGAGAAATATAAACCTTAACCTTTTCAAATTATCTTAACCTTTGCTAAAGATCCTTAATCTTGTCAAATAATGTTGAAGCCACCTTCTAGACCTCAAAAACACTTGATACTCTATCCCTTACTCAAGGACCATCCTGAGGACATAGTACATCACCTAAGACCTAAAAAAAACCTAGTACTTATGATGATTTTTTTAAGTAATGACTAGCACCAACCATTACACCTTAATAAATGCTCATAAGGACTTTCAAAGAACATTTATGGGATCATGACAAGTCTTAGGTACATTTTGACCAAATTTTATTATAGGTAAAAGTTAGTCAACCCCTATACATATTCAAACTTTTCATAGGGTCCTTATAGGTTTGAAATGTTCACCAAGGTCCTACATAATATTAGGTCATAGTGCGAGGGTCACTTAATATGTTCTAATGTTGTCATATTTATCATTTGTCTTAGTGTTCTTTTTAGGCCAAATTTCTGTCATTCGAAGGAATTTGTATGGTTTTTTCAAAAAAATAAAAATTTCAATGTCAAAACAAATGTGTTTCATGTCAAGGAATGTCAAATAAATAGTTTTGAAACTGAAAAGTTATAGGTTCAATGTTAAAACAAAAAGATCACTTGTAAAAAGGGCAGTTTCAGATGTAGTAGAGATTAAGGTGACCCATATGGAATGTGTGAAGGATTAATAAAGCTATTTTTAGATCACCTTAGGATTTTTTAAGGCTCGTGTGGCTTTAATAGATCCAAATTTGAGAAAAACTAGTTTCTTTCCCCCATCACTCTCATGGTCAAGTCAAAAGAGGTCAATAGTTTTTAGTTGTTATAAATAGGGTAACAAGAGTTGAAGTGAATGCACTTGGTGGATTTTAGGGGTCCCTATTTTATTATATTTCATGGGCATGTTTTTAATATTGGTATTTTTTACTATATGAATGATCACTAATAACATTAACACATTTAAACTATCTATACAACCCCAACATCCTAATTTTTCTCATCTGATTGCATTGTTATATGAGAACCAAGTGGTGTATATGGACTTGTAGAGTATGTTCATTATTTTCATGTTCAATTAAAATATTTTGGCACATGTGAACATGAATAGATAGGTAAAATCACTCTCTTATTCTAGGAGTGAATAGCAAGGAAGTCTATAGAATAGTGTTTTCTAGTTGTAGAGCTTATTCTCCTGTGAGTGGTTTTAGCTCAAGGCTAATATGTTTATTTTCAACCTCATAGATCATGGTTGATAATATTATCCATTGATGGTTTGGTATCAAGAGGATTATTTATGTAATTTAAGGCCTAGTACATTTGATACAATCAAGTCACCTTAAAGCAAGCATCTACAAGTTGCTACATGGAAACCAATCATGTTTAGACATGAAAGAGAGACAAAAGCATGCTTGGAAACATTTGATCTTGTTTGGCATCTCAAAATCAATTCATGAATTAGGAAAATATCATAGTTTAAGTGTTGATATCATTATATACATCCAAACTTGGAAGGAGAGTTGTATAGTTGAATAAATTTGCTTGATGAGAAGTTTTACCTTAACTTCTCTAAAAAATGATCATGCATATACAGTTTCATTTCATGATAAAGGTACATAAGGTCTATGTTAGTATAATGGATTTTTTATTGTAGCCTAGGCCTGGAAGTAACATGACAATTAAATAATAGGTTTATTAGGTCAAGATACTAATGGTTTAATGGATATCAACTCAATCAATTTTATAATGAGAATACTCAAAAAATGGTAGTGCCTTTAAGCCCAAATGAACCTGTAATTTGCAAGTGACCTATAGTGTGTTTATAGTGATAGATGATAGCATGGTCTCAAGGTATAAATGTAATAATTTAGGTTTTAAATAGATATAGTGATTTGAAGAGAAACTAAAGGTTGTGAAACACATTACTCATACATAAATAAATACCTAAAATAACCTCTTGACTTCTCTAATTGCCACCTATAGTTTGACTCTTACTATAGATTAGCCTAACCTAATGGAGGATGCAAGTTTGGTAGGTATACAGAGGTGTGATATGGGTAGACACATTAAAACAAATCTCATAATGATGATATCACACTTTAATGTTTTTCTAAGAGGTAGGATGAATAGAGTAAGTTTGGGGAAAAGTTCTCAATCCCTTTTGAATCTAGCAATGCAAGTTGTAGACAATCCTATAGCTAGTTTTGGGAATTTGAAGTTTTAAATCCTCTTGATGTATTATATGTATTTTAAAATTGGTAAATAATGTCATAATGACCTAAAACATCACTCCATAGTCTCTTTTAGGTCAAAATAATAGAGGAAGTGCTCTCTATTTTATCTCAGACCATAAGCACTCCATAGTCAAAGTAACCTCCAAACATAATACATGGATGATGAAAGGATGAAATGGAGAGTAAATAATGTTTGTTTAATGATATTTATGGTTTAATAAAAATTTAATTAGTGTTGATAAGAATCTACATCCATTGTGACCACTCAGAAGTGGTCCCACACTCAGAAACATGGTATATGCCTTCTAGGCCTAGAACTAGGCATGAAACACCAGGTGTCTAATGTCATTCATATGACCATAAGATATTCCCAATTAGTTTTATACCCTTTAATTTATATTATAGGGTTGATAAAACCTAGAGGTTTATAGGGAATAACCCATAATTGGTCATTTTGGCCTAATTTTCTCTCAGGGGTGTCCAAAATGCAAGTAGCTAATCAAGAAGCAAATTTATTTCACTTATATCTATACAAAAAATGTGAATTGTATATAAATAACTTATGTATACTTTATGGGGTCATGAACTCAAACTTAGTGGTATTATTTTTATAGTTAAGGGCTTAACCTTTAAGAATCATCATTAACAACCTAAACAACCTAAAACCCTCCTAAATCCCTTTCAAGAACCTGATGAGAAAGAAATGGTGAGACATACATATATAAGGGGTAAATTTACATATAATGTGATTTGGGCCTACTTTTCACTCTCCCAACATCCATACCATTTAATTATTTTATACCATCACTTGTACAGATTATTTAATTTTATTTTTTTTGCAAGATTTGAAGTGATTTGAAGGTGCATAAGGGAATTTATAGGTGCAATACATTATGTAATGTATATGGAGATGTATTTAAACTCATAATAAATCATTATCACCTCAGTGATGCATGCAAATACATATGCTAAATTGGTTATTGCAGGCAGACTTTAATAAAACAGTGAGAAACAAGGTGATTACCTAAATTGAAGATGAAAAGTCTGATATTGAATATTATTGAGGTCTACCTTATGGAATAGAAGAAAAAAATTAATGAATAAGTGTCATAACATATTTAAAATTAAATTTATTGAACATGTATAGCTCATCCTAAGTGACAAGTTTACAAACTAGGCATAGAGGGCTAATGAGTGATGTAAGAAAGTGAATGACAGTTGGAAAAGAGAAGGCCATCAATTGAGGGGTATATAGTGACTTCAAAAATTGTGTCAAAAAATTATAAGATGATTTTGGATAGATATGTAACTCCTCATCAAGTGGGTAGTTTCAAAAAAAAAGACATGAAGTGTTCCTTCACCAACTTGAGGAAAATGTCATGTTTCAGATGGACACATGTTCAAGATAACTTCATGACTTATTTTCTAACTCCTCTTGCATTTTAACTAGTCTTCAAGACTTGAAACTTGTAATTGTGACTATTTAACTTCATTTTTTCGCTCTTCACTCTTATTTCCTATATATTCAATCCACTTTGGCATTGTAAACAACCTATAATTGGTATGGTGAAGCCCTGTTGGTTTTGACATCTTGTTTTGACTTTGAATAAAGTTTTATCAAGCTAGTTTATTCTTTATAATTCTTTTCTAAGTATGTCAATTAGTATGTTTGGATGAAAATTGATGAATGTCTTCTCCTTGATTCCATTCTTCTCTTATATGCATTGTGTGAGTAGTAATGCTTCTAACAGGTCTCATGAAGTGTATGTGTTTATTAGGTGTGTTTTGAAGTGTGAAGTAGATTAGCAGTGTCTAAGATTATACCTCCTAGTTACCCACATTTTGATATTTATAAAAATATACCTCCATGTATAAACACTTATGCTATAATAACCTTTGAGTTAAGATCTATTTTAGCAGTCTACCTTCTTAGTACAAATGTAAGTATGTTTGTGAAAATATATTTAGTGTATCACCTTCATTAGTATAGGTTGATTTTATGTTTATTTCTTCTTTTTTCACCCCCAATAGTGATTAGTATAGTGTATTGTGTGAGCATAAAATATATATCAAGGGAGCTAACCCATAATATAAACATTTATCTCTTATAGCAGCTTGTCTATATACATAGCTAGTTCCATGTTATCCCAAATTTGAGAAGGTTTATTTTACTTATATAGGGAAAAAATTTGGGCTATAATAATTTTTCCATGCTCTATGGGACTTGAAGTCCATGAATGTTGTTCAAGTTGGATGATAGTCTTGATAATAAGAGGCTATAATAACCTAATTCTTACAGTATTTGTAATTCCAACATTGACTCCTGGTGGCATACTAGTGCATTATTTCATGCCTAATCCTTATAAAAGTTGTTATCATAATTATGAGCCATGGTAACCATATGTTCATCCTATTCCTTCTCCATATTATCATGATGTTGTTGAGTATCCTTATGAAGAAGCCTATGAAGAAGGTTATCAAGAAGATGTGTTTAAGACTCTAGAAGAAGCCCAATATCTTAAAAGGTAGCTTCTTTGAGGTAGTCTTTCTCAAGATATACCTATCCCTCCTCAAGAATCTTCTTATGTTTCATATCAATTTTATTATTCCATTTATCCTCATGAAATCATTCACTATCCTCAAGAATATCTTTTGATAGAACCAATCCAATCTTTAAAATATCCTAATAACTTCCAAACTCCAACTTAGAACCAAGTAGTGAAGTCTTGGGAAAATAAATATGAAGAGAGAAAGGACCAATAATTTGATGTAAAGAAATTAAACTTTTTTTTTTCAATCCCAATTGCCTTCTCCCTAAGAACATATAGCTTTTCCATCTTGGAGGTCTATCCAAGAATATTTTCAATGTAAAAAAGAGGCCTTAGTTGAGAAGGTGGGAGATAGATTTGTAGTTTTTGAAGATCCTCAAGAGGGATATGAGAAATTTGAAGTGCTTATTTAATAAAATAAAATGACTATAGAATAATTAAACCTTCTCTCTCTCTAGTAATTCATTTAAGAATCCCCAAATTACAAGATTTTTACCTGCATTCACATTCCCATTCATGAAACATCTACCACACCTCATGCTCCTTCTCCAACCCATGAAATTATTTAAAAACTTACAACATTACGACCTAATTTATTCTTTAAGGAGAACCCATCCTATCGGAGATTAGTGCCGAATATAAAGATTAAGTTGTATTTGATCAAGATGATAACTCAAGTGTCTATGAGGAAGAATTCATCATAGGGACTCCCCTTAGTGAAGACAAACACAATTCAACCTTATTGAGTAAATAAATATAAGATATATATCATGTTGTATATTTTCACAAATATATTGATCAAGACATGAGATAGGAGCTGATTGAAAGGGATATCACATTAGCTGAATTGGTTGATATTCATGAGAATGATCAAGAGGTTGAATCTAAAAATCCAATAGAAGATGGATCTATTTATACTTCCATGGAAAAATAATATTTATGGTAAATATTCAATGAGGCATGTGGTAAATTTGAGGACCTTAAAATTCCTATACCTCCTGATGTCCAAGTTTAATACATTATTAAAGATGCATTGCTTTTTAAAGTACAAAATGACAATATTAAAAGTAACAAGATAGAGGTTTCCCCTATAATATAATAAGTGATCATGATTGAGATAATAAAAAACATTTAAAAAGTTCATGAGAAGTTTTTTGAAGTGTAATAAGACTTCACATTCATAGGTGACATGGTTACATTTGTTATTTCTTCACATGAGATCATGCCAAAGAGAGTGGAAATCATAAATAAATTGAAGACATCAAGGCCAAAGATCAAAAGGAAACATGCTTCATTAAATCCTTCATATCATGAAGAAAATAATGGTACAAGCTTTCCATTTAACCCAAGAGGAGAAATTTTGCTTCAGGTTAGTTTGTATATAGTTTAGTTTGCTTAAGTTGTTGTTTTGTGTTTTCTCTAAGTGCTTAGAGAGCACAAGTGTGTGTCTTGGTGTCTTTTTTTATGTGTTTATTTATTTTTATGTGTTGGTAAGTGTTTTGAAGTATTTTTTGAGGCATTTAAATGTTAATTTTAGTGTATTGGTGAATCCATTTCCCAAGGATAAGATAAGGCAACTAATCCTTAGCATAGAAGGCATGCTACCCCTATAAATCACCAAAATTTGACCAAATTTTACCCTAGGTAAAATTTGATCAACCCCCCTTGCTTAAAACTATAAATACTAGACAATATGTTCAATCTGCATCTCATATGCTATGAGAATACTATGAAGCTCATCCATATTTAGCTTAGATAAATTATTCATCTCCTTGATCGTTAAAACCTTTACATCATATCTCATTGGTAGAGATCTCAAAACCTTTTTTAACACTGTTGACTCTTCCAACATTTCTCCAAGACCTTGAATCTAATTTACTATTTGATCAACTCACAAGAGATAACTTGTTATATCTTCTTCTTCTTCCATCTTCAAACTCTCAAACTATCTTCTAAAAGTCTAAAGCTTAGCTTGCTAAACTTTTCCATCACCTTTGTAAATATTCTCAAGTTTTACCTAAGTTTCATGAGAAATTTACAATGTTTGGGTAGCAATGGAGGGTTATATTCCTAGGATTTTTATTTAAGACCAAGAAAATTCTATGTTTTAGTTTTGTAGGAAGGAGGGGAAGTCTTGGAGCTCCTCAAAATTTAGTGATTAGCCAATTTCAATAATGTGAAGGTTATCCAGAGTGCCCAAGTTGATTCCCATAATGGATTCATTCATCATGGTTGAAATATCAAGAGGAAGAGATTTATGGATAGAAGAATATTTTGCACCAAGATATGTGAGAATGGAATCATCATCCTAACACCAAATGATATTAATGGTAGGAGATTTATATCCTATCATCTCAAGATGGGTCAGAGGAATGGTTATAGTCACCCCATCCTTTTGATAAGTTAGGGGTACAAGGCTGATCATGTTGATGAAATAAAATTTAGGGGGGATGATGTCAGAATCTTCAATGTTTTAACACTGTTGACTCTTGACTCATTTCTCCAAGACCTTGAATCTAATTTACTATTTGATCAACTCACAAGAGATAACTTGTTATATCTTCTTCTTCTTCCATCTTCAAACTCTCAAACTATCTTCTAAAAGTCTAAAGCTTAGCTTGCTGAACTTTTCCATCACCTTTGTAAATATTCTCAAGTTTTACCCAAGTTTCATGAGAAAATTTACATGATTATAAGGTATTATTTAAAACTATCTTTAAATAATCAATGAAATATGGGTTCATTTCTCTTTAAATACTTTGAATAATGTATATTTTATATTGTATTATTATTTATTAATGATCCCCATCATGCCCTTGGATTATATACCCCGAACAGCAAGCGAACGACTTGCAGAGACCTGAGCCCTGCTGCGACACCCACCTGGAGCAAAGCACGACAAAGCAGCAGGGCCCCCAATCCAAATGCTGGCGAGAGTGGGGTTTGAGGAGGTGACGAGTCTGACCACATCGGGCTCGCCCCCTCCCCTGCACAGTTCATGGGCTTAAAACCAACAATGATCCTACCGCAGGTTCACCTACAGTAACCTTGTTATGACTTCTCCTTCTTCTAAATGATAAGGTTCAATGAACTTCTCACGACATCACCAACAGAAACCGCCATCATCGGTGCGATCCGAACACTTCACTAGATCATTCAATCGGTAGGAGCGACAGGCGGTGTGTATAAAGGGTAGGGACGTAGTCAACATGAGCTAATGACTCGTGCTTACTAGGAATTCCTCGTTGAAGATCAATAATTGTAATGGTCTATCCCCATCATGATGCAATTTGGCAAGATTTCCCAAACCTTTCAGACCAGGGAGAAAAACTCATTGGTTGCATCATTGTAGCGCGCGTGTGGCCCAGAACATCTAAGGGCATCACAGACCTGTTATTGCCTTAAACTTCCATGGCCTAAATGGCCATAGTCCCTCTAAGAAGCTGGCCGCAAAGGGGAACCTCCGCATAGCTAGTTAGCAGGCTGAGGTCTGGTAAAGGCATGTCTATTTTTATAGAAAGTGAAAAGATAATTGAAATTTATATTATATTAATAAAATAAAATAAAATAAATATAATATAAGTATGATTAAAAAGGTAGTATGGAAGTATATATCAAAGTTATAATATATCAGACAATTTGAGAAATAAAATAATTATAATGAAGAAACGAACCCATATTTCATTGATTATTTAAACATAGTTTTAAATAATACCTTATAATCATGTAAATTTTCTCATGAAACTTGGGTAAAACTTGAGAATATTTACAAAGGTGATGGAAAAGTTCAGCAAGCTAAGCTTTAGACTTTTAGAAGATAGTTTGAGAGTTTGAAGATGGAAGAAGAAGAAGATATAACAAGTTATCTCTTGTGAGTTGATCAAATAGTAAATAATCTAGTATTGATCTTTGTATTTGTCGTACATGTTATGTTACTCAAAGAAGAGTCCAACAATGTATGTTCCCATTCATCTCTATAAAGGGAGGTGATTAAATGATCATTAATGGGAAGGAAAGGATACATAATGGATGAAGGTGATGGAGATGATATGATGAGGTCAATGAGTGGTGATGGGAAAGCATGGTCCTCACAAGGGTTTCTAGGAGACCTATACTTGAATCCATATAGTGAAATATAATAATTGCAGATTAACTATGACCTAAAATGAAACATGCATATATTAGTCCTTACTTAAGAGATATAAAAAAGATTATGTTGAATAAAAAAATTAATAGATTAAAGCTAAGTAAAGAAATGGAAAAGAGGAAAGGAACAAATACACCTCATATGTGTTCAGCTATGCTTGAAACTATTAAATCATTTCTAATATTATTTTATATTTTAAAATGAAAATAATCTCAAAAAATTATCTACAATATAAACACACACACACACACACACATCCCTAATTTTTTTATATAAATAAATAAAAATATTTTAAATTAAAATGAATTTTATTTTTTGAAAATATTAATTTAAAATAAATAAATTTCATTTTAAAAATAATTTATAAAAATATATATTATTTATAATAAAATTAATAAATAATAATACAATATAAAATATACATTATTCAAATTATTTAAAGAGAAATGAACCCATATTTCATTGATTATTTAAACATAGTTTTAAATAATACCTTATAATCATGTAAATTTTCTCATGAAACTTGGGTAAAACTTGAGAATATTTACAAAGGTGATGGAAAAGTTCAGCAAGCTAAGATTTAGACTTTTAGAAGATAGTTTGAGAGTTTGAAGATGGAATAAGAAGAAGATATAACAAGTTATCTCTTGTGAGTTGATCAAATAGTAAATTAGATTCAAGGTCTTGGAGAAATGTTGGATAAAATCCTAGTATCCACCTCCATTTTTTATACACAAGACACACCCCCCAAGTTTTCTAAACATTTGTGAATTTTTATCAACCAAGATTCTCAAAAAACCTCCCATATAGTTTCAATGCATAGGTAATTTGGGAAGACTAAATACATCATTAATACACCAACACAAAAGTATGTCACTAGATGAAGGAAGGTTATACATACTTTCCCTATATTAGGGACATATTCCCCCATAATAATGCATCCTCTAGGGAAATGTCTTTCTTTTATTCTTGTGCTAAGAAAATAATTTTAAAATAAGTTTCATTGAGAATTAATTTATAGATTAAGTAGATAAAATAAGAGGAAATAGGTAGGCAAGACCTAGTAATTATTGAGCAACCAAAATTCAAGTTCCACTTTGATAAACAAACAAATACCTTGAGGAATGTTAAAATAAATAATGTGGTTAAAAAATGAGATAAATTCAAGTTGGAATAGAGAGAAGATATATTATATCTTTAAAATAGAAGAAAACTAAATCCCTCAGACCTATATGTTTTAGATCTTGCTTCTAATGAGGTGTATTTGTTCCTTTCCTCTTTTCCATTTCTTTACTTAGCTTTAATCTGTTAATTTTTTTATTCAACATAATCTTTTTTATATCTCTTAAGTAAGGACTAATATATGCATGTTTCATTTTAGGTCATGTTTGAGATCTTTCTTCACATATACAGATGCAGCTTCACATACGTAGACCTAGATTCACATAATATATCCAAATTTTTGAATGATTTTTGTAGCGAAGTCACCAAATTTATTGATTATAAAAATTATACTATTAACAAATCAACCCTTCACCTATCACAAAGGTCAAGTTGGAATCATACCAGTCTAATCATGGGGTTTAAAAGGTTCGTCTAAGATCCTAAAGATGTGAAGGGGTTTCTAATATAAGTTCTAGGAAATAATCAACAAGTTATCAAAACAACTTATTTCATTATAACAATTAGAAATCTATATATCAAATCATCATGGATATTATTTAAATTTTTGAATGATTTTTGTAGCGGAGTCACCAAATTTATTGATGATGAAAATTATACATCATGGATATTATTTAAATTTTTGAATGATTTTTGTAGCAGAGTCACCAAATTTATTGATGATGAAAATTATACTATTAACAAATCAACCCTTCACCTATCACAAAGGTCAAGTTGGAATCATACCAGTCTAATCATGGGGTTTAAAAGGTTTGTCTAAGATCCTAAAGATGTGAAGGGGTTTCTAATATAAGTTCTAGGAAATAATCAACAAGTTATTAAAACAACTTATTTCATTATAACAATTAGAAATCTATATATCAAATCATGAATTAGTTAAGATAAAAATATATAATCTATTCTATCTGACAAATAAAATTAATGAGTTAGATAGTCTCTTGAAGAATATAAATCTGATTCAATAAGTATTCATATTTTCAATGACATTTCAAACATAAAATTACCCTATGAAAAGTTTTATTATGCAAGGGGGGTTGACCAAATTTTACCCTAGGTAAAATTTGATCAACCCCCCTTGCATAATAAAACTTTTCATAGGTAATTTTATGTTTGAAATGTTCACCAAGGTCATAAATAATGTTAATTCATAGTTTGAGGGTCACTTAATATGTTCTAACCTTGTCATATTTGTAATTTGTCTTAATGTCTTTTTTTTGCCACCTTTTAGTCATTATAAGGAATTTGTATGGTTTTTTCACAAAAATAAAAATTTCAAGGCTTAGGATAACATGTGTCATGTCAAGGGATGTCAAATAAATAGTTTTTAAACTAAAAATTTGTTGGTTCAACATTAAAACAAGAAGATCACTTGTAAAAAAGATAGTTTTAGATGTTGTACAGACTAAAATGGCCCATATGGCACATGTGAATGCTTTATAAATGTGTGTTGAGATCCCCATATGTCATTTATAGTCTCAAGTGGATTAAATATATCCAGATTTGATAAAAATTATTTTCTCTCTCCTATCACTCTCTTGGGTAGGTCAAAAGAGGTCAACAATTTTTAGTTGGTACAAAAAGGGTAACAAGAGTTGAAGTGAATGCACTTGGTGGAAGTTAGGTGTCCTTGAATAATTCCATTTCATGGTCATGGTTTAAATATTGATGGGTTATACTGTATGAAAAATCACCAATATTATTAACACCTCCAAACTATCTGTGCAAACCCAACATCCCAATTTTTCTCATTTGATTGCAATGGTCTATGTGAACCAAATGGTGTATGTGGACTTGTAGAATATGTTCATCTTGTCATGTTGTATTTATATATTTTTTTCACATGTGAACATGAAGGGATAGGTATAATCACTCTCTTGTGTTAGGATATAATATCAATGAAGTCTGTAGAATAATGTTTACTAGTTGCAGAGCTTATTCTCCTTTGAGTGGTTTTAGGTCAAGGCTAATATGTTTGTTTTCAACCTCACAGAGCATGGTTAATCATATTCTCCATTGAAGGTATCAAGAGTATAATTTATGGAATGCAAGTCCTAGGACACTTGATATAGTTAGATCCTTGAAGCAGGCATTTATAGGTTGCTACATGGAAACCAATCATGTTCACACTTGAAAGAGAAACCAAAGCATGCTCAAAAACATTTGAGCTTATTTATCATCTCAAAACCAATTCATGAATTAGGATAAGATCATAGTGTAAGTAGTGATATCATTAAATACATAAAAACTTAGAATTATATTGATAGAGTTTTAAAAAAATTCTTAATGAGAAGTTTTACCTGAACTTCTCTAAAAAAATATCATGCCTATACAGTGTCATCTCATGATGAATGTCCATGAGGTCTATGTTAGTCTATGTATTCCTTATTTTAGCCTAGGCCTAGAAGTAACATGTCAATTCAAGAAGAGATTGATTAGGTCAAGAGACTAATGGTTGAATGGATATCAAATTAGTCAAGTTTCTAATGAGAATACTCAAAAAACTATAATGCCTTTGAGCCTAAATGAACTTGTAACTTGCAAGTGACCTATAGTGTGTTGATAGTGAAGGATGATAACATGGTCTCAAGGTATAAATGTATTCATTCAATTTTTAAGTGGCTCTAGTTAATTTAAGATAAACCAAATTGTTTGAAACATAATACTCACACATGAATCAATACCTACAAAACCCTCTTGACTTCTCTAATTGCCACTTACAATTTGACTCATACTGCAGATTAGCCTAACCTAATAGAGGATGAAAGTTTTTTAGGTAGGTAGAGGTGGAATGTGGGTGAACACATTAAAAGTAATCTCATAAGTATGATATCAAAATTTATGGTGTTTCTAATAGGCAAGATGAATAGAGTAAGGTTGGGCAAAATTTCTCAAGCCCTCTTGAATCTAGCTTTGGGAATTTTAAGTGTTAAATAATTTTGATGTATGATATGGATTTAAAACATGGTATATAAGGTCATCATGACATAAACAAGCCCTCCATAGTCTCTTTTAGTTCAAACTAATAGAAGAAGTGCTCTTTATTTTTTCTTAGACCAGAGGCACTTCATAGTCAAGGTAACCTATAGACATAGTAGATAGATGATGAAAGGATTAAATGGAGAGAAAATAATGATTGTATAATGATATGTGGGGTTTAATAAAAGGTTAATTATTGTTTATAAGCATCTAAAACCATTGGGACCACTCAGAATTTGTCACACACTTAGAAACATAGCATATGCCTTCTAAGCCTGGAACTAGGCATGAACCATCAGGTGTATAAAGTCATTCATATGACCATATGATATTCCAAAGTAGTTTTATAGCCTTAAAAAATTGTTTTAGGGTTGATAATACCTATTGGTTTTTAGAGAACAACCTAAAATTGGTCATTTTGACATAATTTTCTCTTAGGGATGTCCAGATTGCAAGAAACTAATTAAGAAGCAAATTTATTTCACTCATATTTTTATGGAAAAAGTTCATGGTGTCTCAATAACATATGGATAGTTGAGGAGGGTCATTAACTCATACTTAGTGGCATTGGTTCTAGGGTTAAGGGCTTAACCTTTATGAATCATCATTAACAACCTAAATGACCTAAAACCCTTTCAAGAACTTGATGAGAAAGATATGGTTATAAATGCATCCAAAAGGGGTTAGTTGACCTGAAAGGTGATTTTAACCTACTTGTCACTCTCCTAGGATCCTTACCATTTAATTTTTCCATACCATCACTTATATAGATGGGTTTAGTTCTATGTTTTTTATAGGAATAGAAGTGATTTAAAGGTGTAGAAGGGAATTGATACTTGAAATCCATTGTTTAAGGTGTATATATATGTATTTAAACTATTTATACCTCATTCTCACCTCAATTATGTATGTAAATACCTCTTCTAAATTGGTTGTTATAGGTAGTCTTGAACAAGACAATGCAAAACAAGGTGACTACCTAAGTTGAAGATGAGAAGTCTAATATTGATTCTTCTTGAGGTCCACCTTATGAAATATAAGATAAATAGGTTATGAATAGTTGTCCCAAAATCTCTATAATGAAATTTTTTGATCATGTATAGATCATCCTAAGTGACAAGTTTGTGAACTAGGCTTAGAGGGTTAATGAGTGATGTAAGAAAGTGAATGGCAATTGGCAAAGGGAACATCATCAGTTGAGTGGTTTATAATGACTTCAAAAATCATATTTACACCTTCTTAGGTTCAAACACATCTATAAACAACTTATAGGAAAATTTTGGATAGATAGTGAACTCCTCATCAAATGGGCAGTTTCAACAAAAAAGACATGAAGTGTTCCTTTGACAACTTGAGGAAGATGTCATGTTTCAAATGGACACATGTTCAAGAGAACTTCATGAATTATTTTATAACTCCTCATCTTTCATTTTAACTAGTATTTAAGACTTGAAACTTGGCATTGTGAGTATTTAACTTCATTATTTCTCTTTCCTCTCCTATGTTTTATATTTTCAAGCCATTTTTGGCATTGTAAAAAACCCATAATTAGTATGGTTAAGCCCTACTAGTTTTGACATCTTGTTTTAAATTTAAATAAAGTTTTATCAAGCTAGTTTATTCTATATAATTATTTCCTAAGTATGTCAAGTATTCTATTTGGATGATAAGTGATGAATGTCTTCTCCTTACTTCCATTCTTCTCTTGTATGCATTATATGAGTAGCATTTATTCTAACAGGTCTCATGAAGTGTATGTGTTTGTTAGGTGTGTTTGGAAGTGTGAAGGAGATTAGAAATGTATAAAATTAGACCTCTTAGTTACCCACCTTTGGATATTCATAACAATCTACATCTATGTAGAAACACTTATGCTACAAAACATTTTGAGTTGAGATCAGTTTTAACAGTTTGCCTTCTTGGTGAAAATGCAAGTATGTTTGTGGAAATATTTTTAGTGTATCACATTCATTATTATAGGTTGATTTTATGTTTTCTTCTTCTATTTTCACCCCTAATAGTGATTATTTTAGTGTAGTGTGTAAGCCTAAAAGATAGATCAAGGGAGCTAACCCATAATCTAGACATCTATCTCTTGTAGCATGTTGTCTATATAGAGAGATAATTACATGTTATCCCAAATCCGAGAAGGTATATTTGAATTATCTAGGGTAAAAATTTGGGCTATAATATTTTCTTGCCTGGTGAGATTTTAAGTCCAAGAATGTCATTCAAAGTAGATGTTGGTCTTGACAATAAGAGGCTATAATACCCTGCTTCCTATAGTATCTAACAACTCCAGCATTGACTCTTGGTGGAAGACTAGTGCATTATTTCATGTTTAAGCCATATCAAAGTTATTTTCAACCCTATGATCTATGTAAACCCTATGGTCATCCTATCCATTCTCCATATGATCATGATGTTGTTGAGTAACCTAACAAAGAAGCCTATGAAGAAGGATATCAAGAATATGTGATTAAGACTCTAGAAGAATAAGTCTAAGATATTAAAATGCATCTTATTTAAGGTAGTATTATTCAAGATGTACCTATCCCTCCTAAATAATATTATTCTATTCCATATAATTTTTATTGTGACCCTTATCCTCATGAAATCATTCACTATCCTCAAGAGGAGCCTCTGATAGAACCAATCCAATTTTCAAAAGATCCAAATAGATTATAAACTCTAACTTGGAACCAAGTAGTGAAGTCTTGGGAAAATAAATATGAAGAGAGTAAGTACCAATAATTTTATTTCAATAAATAAAACCTTATGTTTTTTCAATCCCCATTGCCTTCTCCCCAAGAACCTATAGCTTGTCCATCTTGGAGGTTTATCCAAGAAGATTTTCAATGTAAAAAAGAGGCCTTAATTAAGAATGTGGGAGATATAGTTATAATTGTTGAATATCCTCAAGAGGGATATGAGAAAGATGATGTTTTTGTTGAATAAAATGAAATGACTATAGCCCAATTAAACATTCTCTCTCTCCAATAATTATTTCAAGAACCCTAAAATAGCAAGAGTTTTCCCTCCACTTACATGCTCATTCGTGAAACATCCACCTAACCTATTCAACCCATGAAATTATTTACTACCCTCCCACCTCATCCCTTATTCAAGGAGAACCAATTTTATGGGAGATTAGTGAAGAATATCAAGCTCAAGTTGCATCTGATCAAGAATATGACTCAAGTGTCTATGAGGAAGAATTCATCATAGAGACTCCCCTTGGTGAAGATAAGCACAATTCAACCTTATTGAGTAAATAAATATAAGATATAGATCATGTTATATATGTTCAAAAATATATTGATCAATAAATGAGAGAGGAGTTACTTGAAAAGGACATCACATCATCTAAGTTGGTTTATGATCATGAGAATGATCAAGAGGTTGAATCTAAAAATGTAATAGAAGATGGAGCTACTGCTACTTCTATGTAACAAGATGATTTGTGGTAATAATTAAATGAGGTATGTGGTGAATTTGAGTCCCTTAAAAGGCATATACCTCCTTATATCCAAGTTGAATACATTGTTGAAGATTCATTGCTTCTTTAAGTACAACATGATAATATTAAAAGTTACAAGATAGAGGCCGACCCTATAATTCAAGAATTGATTATGATTGAGATAATAAAAAACATAAAGAATTTTTTTGAAAAGGATATTAAAGTAAAATAATATTTCACCTTAATAGGTGACATGTTTACAGTTGTCATTGTTTCACATGAGATCATTCTAAAGAGAGTGGAAATCATGAAGGAATTGAAAACATCAAGGCCAAAGCTTGAAAGGCAACATGCTTCTTTTACTCCTTCATCTCATGAAGAAAAAAATAGTACAATATTTTCCTTTAACCTAGGAGGATAAATTTTGCTTCAAGTTAGTTTGTATATAGTTTAGTTTGCTTAAGTTGTTATTGTGTGTTTTCTCTAAGTACTTAGAGAGCACAAGTGTGTGTCTTATTGTCTTGTTTTATATGTTTATTTCATATTGTGTGTTGGTGAGAATTTTTAGGTACTTTTAGAGGTATTTAAATTTCAATTTTAGTGTATGGGTGACTCCATTTCCTAATGATAGGATAAGGCAATTGGTCCTTAGCATAAAAGGCATGTTACCCCCTTAAAATCACCAAAATGTTGACAAAATTTTACCCTAGGTCAAATTTAGTCAACCCCATTGCATATTCAAAATTTTCATAGGGTCCTTCTAGGTTTGAAATTTTCACCAAGGTCATAAATAATGTTAATTCATAGTTTGAGGGTCACTTAATATGTTCTAACCTTGTCATATTTGTCATTTATCTAAATGGCATTTTTTGCCACTTTTTGGTCATTATAAGGAAGTTGTATGATTTTTCACAAAATGAAAAATTTCAAGGCTCAAGATAACTTTTGTCATGTTAGGGAATGTTAGATAAATAGTTTTGAAATTGAAAAGTTGCAAGCTTAACATTAAAACAAGAAGATCACTATAAAAAGGGTAGTTTCAGATGTTGTACAAACTAAAGTGACCCATGTGGCATGTGTGAAGGCTTAAATAATGTGTGTTGAGATACCTAAAGGTCATTTCTAATCTTACATGGATTTAATAGATTCAAATTTGAGAAAAAATAATTTCTATCTTTTATTGCTCTCTTGGATAGGTCAAAAGAGGTCAATAGTTTTCAATTGGTATGAAAAGGGTAACAAGAGTTGAAGTAAATGCACTTGGTGGATGTTACGGGTCCTTATGTAATTTAATTTCATATTCATGGTTTAAATATTGGTGGTTCATACTATATGAAAAATTTATAAGATTTTTAACACCTTTAAACTACTTATGCAAACCCAACATCTCAGTTTTTTCCATCTGATTGCATTGGTCTATGTGAACCAAGTGGTGTATATGGGCTTGTAGAGTATGTTCATCCTTTTCATGTTGGCTTAAACTAGTTTATCACATGTGAACATAAAGGGATAGGTATAATAACTCTCTTGTGCTAGTAGTGAATATCAATGAAGTCTATAAAATAGTTATTGCTATTTGTAGAGCTTATTCTCTCATGAGTTATTTCAATTCAAGGCTAATATGTTTATTTTCAACCTCACAGAGCATGGTTGATCATATTATCCATTGAAGTTTTGGTATCAAGAGTATCATTGATGAAATTCAAGGCCTAAGACACTTGATATAGTCAAGCAGCCTTGAAGCAGGCATCTATAGGTTGCTACATGGAAACTAGTCATGTTCAAACTGAAAGAGAGAACAAATCATGCTTGGAAACATTTGAGCTTATTTGGCATATCAAAACCAATTCATGAATCAGGAGAAGATCTTAGTGTAAGTGGTGAGATCATTACATACATCAAAACTTAGAAGGATAGTTGCAAAGTTTAAAAAATTTGTTTAATGAGAAGTTTTACCTTAACTTCTCTAAAAAGGATCATGCCTATATAATGTCTTTTCATGATGAAGGTCCATGAGGTCTGTTTTAGTCTAATGGCTTCCTTATTTCAGCCTAGGCCTATAAGTAACATACCAATTAAAAAATATATTTATTAGGTCAAGATACTGATGGTTGAATGACTATCAAATCAATCAAGTTTCTAATGAGAATACTCAAAAAACTATAGTGCCTTTAGCCCAAATGAACCTGTAACTTGCAAGTGACCTATAGTGTGTTGATAGTGAGGGATGATAACATGGTATTAAAGAAGAAATGTATGCATTAATGTTTTAAATGGACCTAGTTAATTTAATATAAACCAAAGTGTGTGAAACATAGTACTCACACATGAATCAACACCTATAATAACCTCTTGACTTCTCTAATTACCACCTATAGTTTGACTCATATTACATATTAGCCTAACCTAATGGAGAATGCATTTTTGGTAGGTAGGTAGAGGTGTAATATGGTTGAACGCATTGAAACCACTATAATAATGATGATATCACACTTTCATGTGTTTATAATAGGTAGGATGCATAGAGTAAGGTTGGGAAAAAGTTCTTAAGCCCTTTTGAATATAGCAATGCAACTTACAAATAGACCTTTAGCTAGTTTTGGGAATTTGAAGTGTTAAAGCCTTTTGAGGTATGATATGGATTTTAAAATTGTTATATAAGGTCATAATGACATTAAAAAAATCACTCCATAGTCTTTTTTAGGCCAAACTAACTGAGGAAGTGATCTTTGTTTTATCTCAGACAAGAGCTACTCCACAACCAAGGCAATATATAGACATAGTACATAGATGATGAAAGGATGAAATGGAGAGACAATAATGATTGTAAAATTATATTTAGGTTTGAATCAAATTTTAAATATTATTTATAATCATCTACAACCACTAGGACCACTCAAAAGTGGTCACACACACAAAAATATAGTACATGCCTTTTAAGCCTTGAACTAGGTATGAACAATCAAGTGTATAATGTCATTAATATTATCATATGATCTTCCCAATAAGTTTGATAAACTTAAAGGGTTAGTTTATGGTTGATAATACCTAGTTTTTTTGTAGAGAACAACCTAGAATTGGTCATTTTGGCCTAATTTTCTCCTAGGGGTGTCTAGAATGCAAATAACTAATTGAGAAGCAAATTTATTTCACTCATATATATACCAAAAATGTTCATGGTGTCTCAATCACTTAAAAATAGTTTATGGGATTAATTAACTCAAACTTAGTGGCATTTTTTTATGGTTAAGGGCTTAACCTTTATGAATCATTGTTAACAACCTAAATGACCTAAAACCCTTTCAAGAACCTGATGAGAAAGATATGATGAGAAATGAATCTATAAGGGATAAATTTAATTTGAAGATGATTTTTACCTACTTTTTACTCTCCTAATATCCCTACCATTTAATTATTCCATACCATCACTTATACAGATGGGTCTAATTCTATGTTTTTTGTAGGATTTGAAGTGATTTGAAGGTGCAAAAGGGAAATGATACTCAAAATCCATTGTGGAAGGTGTATGGAGATATATTTAAACTAATAATACCTCATTATCACCTTAGTGATGAATGTAAATACCTCTGCTAAGTTGGTTGTTGTAGGTAATCTTGAACAAGACAATGAGAAACAAGGTGGCTACCTAAGTTAAAGATGAGAAGTCTGATATTGAATATTATTGAGGTATACCTAATGGAATAAAATACAAAGAGGTTCTAAATATGTGTCTTAACATATCTACAACTAATTTTTTTTTACATTTACAAGTCATCGTAAGTGATAAGTTTGAGAACTAGGCCTAGAGGGATAATGAGTAATGCAAGAAAGTGAATTGTAATTGGCAAAGAGAAGTTCATAAATTGAGGGGTGTTTAATGAATTAAAAAATAATATTTCCACCTTATTAGGTCAAAACACATGTTTCAAAAACTTATAAGATAATTTTGGATAGATAGTGAACTCCTCATCAAGTGGGCAATTTCAACAAGAAAGACATGAAGTGTTCCTTCAACAACTTGTGGAAGATGTCATGTTTCAGATGGACACATGTTAAAGAGAAATTAATGACTTGTTTTATAAATCCTCCTCTTACATTGTAACTATTATTCAAGACTTGACACTTGGCATTGTGACTTTTCAACTTCATTCTTTCTCTCCCTCTCCTATGTTCTATATATTCAAGCCATTTTGTCGTTGTAAACAACCCACAATTAGTATGGTGAAGCCCTACTTGTTTTGAATTTTAATAAAGTTTTTTCAAGCTGGTTTATTTTCTATAATTCTTTCCTAAGTATTTTAAGTAGTCTATTTGGATGATAAGTGATGAATATCTTCTCCTTTTTTCCATTTTATTATTGTATGAATTATGTGAGTAGCATTTATTCTTACATGTCTCATGAAGTGTATGTGTTTTGAAGTGTGAAGGAGATTAGTAGTGTATAATATTAGAACTCATAGTTACTATCCTCTATATATGCATAGCAATCTACCTCCATGTAGAAACACTTATGCTAGAAGAACCTTTGAGTTGAGATCGATTTCAGCAGTCTGCCTTATTAATACAAAAGCAAGTATGTTTGTGGAAATATATTTGGTGTATCACATTCATTACTATAGGTTGATTTTATGTTTATTTATTCCCTTTTCACCCTCAATAGTGATTATTTTAGTGTGGTCTATGAGCCTAAAATCTAGAGATCTATCTCTTATAGCAACTTGTCTATATGTATATATAGTTCCATGTTATTCCAAATTTGATAATGTCTCTTTCTCTTCTCTAGGGTATAAATTTGGGCTATAATAGTACCATGAATAAGATCTAAAGGGGTTTTGTGAAAAGGTTTTTGTCGTATGGGTTGACATTTTGCCTAGGAGGCTAAATTATCAACAATGAATTTGGGCCATAAGCTAGTATGAAGATGCATGTCCTAACTAACAAGGATTAAAATTCTTTCATGATTTAATTAATTTGTATTTGGGAAATGATTGGGGTAGATCAGGAATTTTTTAGGTGACAAATGAGAAGTAATATCACCTCATTTCTTGTAAGATTTAACGAGCTATTTTTTTATGTATCATGTAATGGTATGCATCATGATATTAAAAACCATGAAAACTTAGCTATAATATGCATAAGGACTGACACACAATACAATAATAATTGAAAACAATTCACCAATACTAAAAACCATTATGACAATTTTGATGTATGAAGATGGATGGACTTAAGTATAATGCACAAATTATCACCCAATGAATGTAAATATATTAATTCAAGTCACAATAATGACAACAAATAATTAGGCAAATAAATAAACATACAGAAAGACAAAACACTAATAAACAAAAACACAAAAAAATGACACAGAACAAAAATGGAACAATACAATCAAATCAAAATGAAACAAACACAAAAAAAGGTTAATCATAATGTTAGTGAAAACATAAGACAAAAATAAATGACACAAGGTTGCTCTTAGGCCATAGCAAAACAATGACACAAACAATATGACAAACATTGTCCCTAGACTATAGGATACAATGGAAAAATAAAAATGGAATTGGGAAATAGAAGAAAATGAAGGGGTAGTTGAGTTGTCTCCAAATACATGAGGAAAGTGGATGTTGCTTACATAGTTTCATGGATGCAAGGTCAAACATGAACTGCAGGCCAAATGTAGTTCTCCCATTTTATGGGACAGAATAAAAATGAATGATTAAAAAAGGTGATTGATGATGTAGAGGAAATATTGGAAGGGTTTCACAAAATGGTGAGAGTGTTAGAGATGGTTACTCATACAATGATAAGAGCATAAGATCTTTGATAGATGTTTTTACATTTTTATAAGAATCTCAACTTAATTGAGAATTATGAGATACTAAATGGTCCAAATCATAAAATGATGAGAGCATTTAAATTTGAAATTACTCACAAAACTAAGAGATCATGGTAAAAGTGTGACTTAGCTGACCTCAACATAAATTGAGTGTTGCCTATATAGTCCCAGTAGGAACTCAAGTCATTATAGTTCCAACTGATAGAGGAAGAATCTAGTTAGGTAGCAATAAATTCTCATAGGCAAATTTCACAATATGTCATAGGAATGGCAAGGTGGGACTTCAAGGAATGATAAAAGTGTTGTTCTAAATTTTCCCATAGGTGGTTATAATTAGGAAACAACAACATAGGTCAATGACACTAATTTTCCTAAAGGTAGTTATAATTTGTAACATGGAGTGGGATACTAATTTACCCAAAGGAAATTATAATTAGGGACACTTACAATGAAATGAAACAAGAAATGAAGGATACAACTACCAAACCAATATCAAACTATTCCAAAAGACTACTTCTATATAGAATGCTGAATCAACTATTGGAACTTGATCTAAATCCATTTGATGAAGGTGCCCAAAGAACCAATGGAGTGGAAAAAAGGTCAAAGGGTTGGGAAGGGAGGGTAAAAAAGCTTTAGTTAATAGGGAAGGTATGGTACAATGGCATAGGTACCCTATGGTACAATGGCATAGGTTAGGGTACAAAGAAGAATGTTGATAAGATGGTATAATGTAAACATGCCTCATAGACAATCTTCAAGTCTCTCAAGTGAAGTAATGTTTGAGGTGTATAATGTTCATCATCTTGTCAAGTTCATGTCCATTTGGTGTAGCGAGCTTGTATGCTCTGAAACCATAATTTAAAATAATGTTATAGGGGTCTATCTAATTAGGTTTGAACTTTCCCTTATTCTTCTTCTCGGCCATGGTGTTCTTTTGGTTTTCTTTGAGAATAAGATTCCCAAGCTCAAACTCTCTATGTTTGAACCACTGGCTATAGCGGCCTCAGAGTTTATTCTAGTATGCTTGAAGGTTTTTGACATAATCCATGCATTTTTCATCTAGTAACTCAAGCTCTTGTAGATGATATACTCTATAATATTCATCATCTAGGACACATTTTAATAAGATATGCAAATAATGTAACTTGATGTCAATGAGAAGAATGGCCTTAGTGACATAAACTAGGGAATATGGAGTCACTCTTATTAGAGTATGGTAATTAGTGCAATATGCCTAGAGGGTGAAAAATATTTGGAGGTGTCAATCATGGACAACATCATTGATAATATTTTCAAGGATGTTAAAAATGGTTTTATTGGATGCCTCAGCTTAGCCATTACCTTGTGGGTAATATGTAGTAAAAAAATGTCGAGTGATATTGTACTTAGCATAAATAATTTTTATATCATTGTTCTTAAATTATCTACCATTATATATATAATGTTAGATGGGATGACGTAGTGGTAGATGAGATTATTAAACATGAGCTTGGAAATGTATTTTCCAATCACATAAGTGAGAGGTATAGATTTAACCCAATTAGTGAAATATTCAATAGTGGTAATGATATCTTTATGGCCATTCGATGAGGTTGGGTTAATGTTCTTAATGATATGAGTCCCCATGTGTCAAATGGCCATGGTGTAAGCATAAATTTTAACATTTTGGTCGGGGCATGAATTATATTGGCATGCCTTTGACATTTATCACACCTTTTGATGTAAGCAGTTACATCTAATTCCATAGTTGGCCAATATTAACCTGTACATAGAAGATTTTTGTCTAGGATGTCCCTACTTGTGTGGGCTCCATATACTCATTCATGAACTTATCATAATGCTAATGTTGCTTCTAATAAATTTAAATAATGAAAAAAAGTTCCATCAAAGTTATGATGGTAAAGGGTTGGACTAAGTAATGTATATCATGAGGTTTGATGGGTAAAGGTCTTTTGTTATTTACGTGATAGGTCTAGTGGTATGATATGGTCATGAAGGTAGCTAAAGAGGTCTAAATACCATATAGATCTAGGACCAATAATATCAAAGAGCATTATGGTGGTTGAAGGTTCATGAATAGGTGATAGAATATTTTCAATGAGGAATTGATATTCTTTTGCCTTGTTGGTGTGGTAGATCAAATAAGCAATGGTGGCCATGGCATCCATATTCATGTTACTATCCTTTGGTATGTGTTCAAATTGTATGTCAGGAATTTATTATTTGAGAGTGTTGATCATGGCCTTGTATGGCACCATCTTGTCATCTTTGGTCTAAAAGTGGTATTTAACTTGATTGATAATTAGTTTAAAATCACCATAAACCAAGAAACATTGAATATTCCATTGAACCACCTAACAAAACCCTAAAATAAGTGATTCATATTTGTTGTTAGTACAAGTAAAGATGATACAAAATTATTTATGGATAAGATCCCATTGTGGTGTAATAAAAAATAGGCCTACCCTAATCCATATGATGTGAATGATCCATAAAAATATACCTTCTATTACTGCTCCTTGAGATGTGTTTTAATTATGTTCATGATGGACTCATCTAGGAATTAATAAGTATGGGGTTTAATATATCCAAGGGGAGCTTTAGCAAGCTAATCTACAAGTACTTATCCCTTGATAGATTTTTGGTTGACATATTCTATCTCGAACTTGCTCAGAATCATGATCTATTTGGCTATGCAACCTTGTAAAGTTGTCTTGAATAGTAGATACTTTAACATATCTACTTTAGAAATAACTATGGTCTTGTTGTTGAGCATGTAATGTTACAACTTCTAAGTTGCAAATACCATAGCTAAATAAGATTTTTTTATAGGTGTGGAGTTGTGTTCATAGGTGACTAGTGTATGACTTAAATAATGCATGACATATTTTCCATTATTTCAATGTTGAGGTAGAAGTGCCCCCAAGGCTTTGTTCATGGCATATAGATATAGTAAAAATGACTTTCCTATCATAGGTGGTAAAAAAATAGGTGGATTGGCAAGATAGTCCTTCAAGTGTTGAAAGGATTTTTGGCATTCTTCATCCCAAATAAATGTGACAACGTTATTTAGTAAGTGTTTAAATGGATGGCACTTTTCAAATAATTTCAAGATGAATCACCTATTATATTAAATCTTATGCTAAAAACTATGAACCTACTTCAAATTAAAAGGTGGAAGCATCTCAATGCCCCTATGAGAGGTGATGAAGCCTAAAAATTTTCTTGGAGTAACACCAAAAATACACTTCTTGGGATTAAGTCTAACCTTGTATTCATGAAGCCTCTCAAATTTAATTTTTAGTGCATTTGGATGCTTATCATGGGTCTTTTATTTACCCAATATGTCATGCATCATATCATGAAATATGATGGTCATAGCTCTTTGGTATATGGCCCCAACATTATTGATACTAAATGGCATAACCTGATAACAAAATATTCCCCATGGATTGGTGAACATTATCTTTTGTTGGTTTTATAGTGCAATACAGATCTAGTTGTATCCTAAAAATCCATCCATGAGTGAAGGAATTTCATACCCCACTATGAAGTCAAATATCATGTCACTATTTGGTAGAAAAAAGTCATCCTTGGGGTAGGCCTTATTTATATCTCTAAAATTAGTGAAAATTTTGATTCCTTTTGGATTTTTACTGACTAGTAAAACATTTGAAATCCACTCTAAGTATTCAATTGGTTGAATGCATCTCATTTTAAAAAGTTCTTACAACTCTTTATTTACTAATATAGTAATAAGAGGATGCATCGTGTGTAATTTTTTATTCACAAGTTTTACATTAGGATTTACAACTAGGTGGTATACAACCAAGGCAGGGTCCAAACCTAACATGTTTGAATAGGCCCAAGAAAATATACCAATAAATTCCCTTAGAAGGGATATAAAGATTTCACATTCCTCTACAATGAGGGACATGCTTAATTTGATCTATTTTAGGTTATTTGGAGTCTCAATGTTGACTTTTATAGGGAAATTCAAACCATTTTTTAGAATACTTGGTAATGATTTGAATTGGGCTACAATGGAAAAGTTATTTGTTTGGATTAGTTCTTCAAACTCACATAAAAAATATGAATCTAAATATCCCAATGGTAGGGATGGCCATGTTATAAATGTAAATTCTTGGGTAATTAGATCAAAAACATGTTGTTTAGTAGAAATAAACTCAGAGTCAAAAGCAAGTTCATCATTGGTGGTATCCTAAGCTTCATTTGAGGAAAGTTGAACAACCCTATCTAATGGCATCTAAAATAGGTTTCACCAAAATAATATCCATTCTCTTTACTTTTACCCTGGTTCAAAAGTTCCTCAAAGAGGTTTTCTCTCTGGGACCTCAATGTTTTATTTATTTATTTTGGCTAAAAGTGTTCACCCATTCTCCAAAATAGGTTATAGGATCCAGTTAGGTAGAGAACCCTTGTTTGTGGTCTCCCAATGGAACATTGTCTCTTAGGCCTAGAAAATTGCAAAAGGCCTCATCATTCTCAAACTCATCTATAGGCACTATGGATTTTTGTTGGTCCTAGGCTATAAGTTGAGGGTGATATAGAGGAAGCATATTATGTTAGACTAATGGGGTAATGGTAAAAATGGAAAGTGGTTCAAATAGGTTAGTATTGGCAAGGTTTTCATAAATTTTATGATCAGACTTTGCTTTGTTATTAGCATCATAATCACTAGTCATTGGTATTGGAACATGAATAAGATATGTGGCGTCACCCCAAGGTAGTTTAAATCTAAGACCATAGGTTACTTGGTACTGAGTGATAGAAATTGGCTCAAGCATACCCTACTACTTTGGCCCAAGGCTTCCTCCTTTATAGGCTTGGTTCTCCATGATCCTTTTGGGAATAGGATATTTGGAATTTTTATATAAATTATCCAATTTGTCATTATACAACCAGGATTCATCATTAGCAAGTGGGTCCTCCTCTTAGCTAGTGGCCACTTTGAAAATGATAGGAACTAGATAATGAAGTTTTCCCTTTCCCTTTCATTTCCATTCCATGTAAAGTGGATTGGATTTAGGTCTTCCATAGGACTTGGGGTTTTATGGAAGCTTGGTAATGTGAAATGTGTCATGGGCTAAATACTCTCTTGGGACATTGACTGAGATGGTAAAATGATTAGACATTTCAAGAGGAGGCATGTGTGAAGATGAATCAAGCCTATCTAAGTCTATGCAATTGGATTCTAGTAATTTAACAATTATTTATTTATCTTTATCCTTTTTTGGAAATGAATCTAGTCCAAATTGATAGTTGTAACTTTCATACTCTACCTATAAATGTTTGCAATGCTTATAGGGATAAAAATCTCCATTGATGATGACCTCCATGCCTAAATATGATAACTTGAGACACTAGTGTAATGTTGAAGGGATTGCATGAATTTCATGTATCCAAACTATACCCAAGAGCAAATTTTAAGATAGGTTGAAGTCTATCACATGGCAAAGTGTATCATGGGTTAAGGGCCCAATGATAATTGGTAAGCCTATGGTGCCTTGTGATTCCCACTCTTCATTGTTATAGGCCTTGATAATGATTATTTTTGGCTATAAATCAGATGTTGTCTATTTGATATGTTTTATGAGCTTCAAAGACACATTATTTAGGCCTAGCCTATTATCTATGAGGATACATTTGACTTTGTGTCATGTTATGAAAAATTTAATGTATAAGGGATTATTATTGAGAGGACCAAGGGATGACATATCACTTTGGTCAAAGGTTAACTATTAGCCTACGGTTAGATTTCCAACCAAGGCTTGGAATTTTTTGGGAGTTATGCCATTTAGAACTTAGGATTGGCCTAAGAGCTCTATTAAGAAATTATTATAAATAATAAACGTACATAACAAATCTAGAATGGATTTTTGTGAAAGTGTCTTTTAAAGTGGTTCCATAATGTTATAGGCTTTTTCTTAATAGTGGTATATGGCTTGTACCTATCTAAGATATTGGGTTGGATTGGTTTGATGGTATGAGGTTGTAGCCTAGGAATGGTAATCTTTGATCATTGAGATGTGATTGTAAAATCAAGATTAGATATAGGTCCATTATTGTTAGAAAATTATGATGGAGGGGGACCAAATAGGATAAGTCTTGATTGTTGGTGCATTTGGTTATGGTCATGGGGAAATGATGAGTTATCAGTATAAGGTCCTAAAATAGTAATTATTGGTTGATGTTGTGCTTGTTTGTGGTCTTAGGTTAAGGAAAGATTATTGGCATAGATGGTTTAATTCAAATTCTTTATCAACAATTTTTTTCTATTAGCACTTGGTCTAGGATTAATGGTGATGGTTAAAATGTGACCTCCCACAATATAACCTACAAACTTGGTATAGTCATGTTTAACTACATGGTAAGTTTAGTGGTTATTAGAATTAGTTTGGCCTTGGTTCCTATCATTCAATTGACATTTTTGTTTTTACTTCTAATATTATTGTTATTGTTTTGTCCATTGATACTATTATTAACTATTATTGTTATGTTGTAGAAAAGGGTTTTGGTATATACCCAAGTTTTTATTGGATGTAAATGCTCTATTATCTAATGTAATCTCCCCATTTTCCAACATATTTTCAATGATGTGTTTTATCTTCACACAATGACGTAGATAATGTCTATGAACATGATAGTATTCACAGAACTCATTCTCTTGATATTAGTCTAGATAAGGAATACCCTCAGGATAATGCTTTGGAATTATCTAACTAATCATGTTAGTTAGGACTAGCTTGCAAAACACTACTTCAATAGGTTATCTAAGGTTACTAAATATTTGATGAGTAGGGTCATTTCTCCTTAGAGGAGGGGTTTGAAAAGGTAATGGTTATTGTGCTTATTGAGTTGGTCTAAGTTGTTGTGAAGGCTATATTTGTTGAAGAGGAGTAAGCCAAATTTATGATGTAAGTTGAGTAGATGAATTTTGCACCATTTAGACATGATGTAACTTATTTATTCCATTTTCAACAAAAAATTTATTGTGGTTGAATTATTTGGATTTTTCATAGTTACTGGCCTGGGTCGGTGTCGATGCTTGTGCTTGGACTTAGTTTGGGTTTTGATTTTGGACTATTCCTTGGTTTTGGTTTTGGTTTTGATTTTTATTAAATGAGTTTAAATGAATAATCCCTTTATTAATAATGGTTTTTTAAATTATTAAACATTTTTCGATGATCTCTTTTAAAGTATGTGCACACTAAATCTCTAGATAATAGGATATCTCATTGTGCAAATTTTTAGTGAACATAATGACCAATTATTTTCATGGTAAGATATGGGTTAAATGACTATCAAATTCTCTCCATATTTATATATAACTTAAAAATATTTCACCAACTTTCTACTTGGCGTGAGTCAAATCCACCAACAAAATCTCATGTTCAAGATTGTAGGAGAAATGTTTCACAAATCTATCTAAGAGGTCACCAAATTAGATATGGAATTATTTGTAAATTTGAGGAAACATTCAAAATCATGTCCTAATAGACTCCATGGAAATAAGAGGAGTAAATAAATTTCATTTTAAGCCACTAACTAGTAAGCAATAAAAAATTCTATCAAATGAGCCTTAAGGTCTCCTTTACCCTTGTATTTATCAAATTTTGGTGGTTTGTACCCCAGAGTAAATGGTATCTATAGATACTCCATGTTAAAGGGGTATGAATACACATCATCTAACTTTAATTTATTGGTCTATTTCATTTCTTGAATGGTAGTAATTACATCCTTCATTTTCTATAGTTCTTATGCCAATAAACTAGATGGAACATTTGGTTGAGATGGAGGCAAGGCAATCAAAGGTGGATTACCTTGATTGGGTTATAATAAAGGAATCTTTTTTTTTTGGAATATTGGTTTGATGAGGGAACTAACTAGGAATATGAATCTATGGATTAGGATATGGTAGTTGAAATTGCACACATTGTTGTGTAATATTCTAGTTTGGATTTGGTATATAGGCTTGGTTTTGAAGGAATTTTGGTTGGGATGGAAGGCTATGGCTCAAGTTAAAGTACTATGCCTATTGAGGTTGAGTAGAGACTTATTACTAACTAGTAAAACCTATTTTAATAAGGGTAACTTGTTATGTACCAAGGACATATCATTGGATCTATGGCACATGTTAAACAAAAGGTAATTGTTACCTTATTAGTACTTATTAGATAATAGTACCTATTTATTGCATGAACACCAATTGTGTAGTAGATGATTTTAGGTTGATTGGTATTTGTCTTTGAGTGATGGGAATATTTTTTTATTAGATAACATTTGGAATTGTAAAGGTATGTTGGTTTATGACTTTTGAGGTACACTTGCCATTACCTATTGATGTGGAATGTTTGTTGCCCCATATTGAGGTGGCATAGTGTTTAGCCTCTAATGTGGTGGTAAACTAGACTCTAATTTTTATTTTAGAATTTTAGTCATCACTTGATGAGGGGGAGTAACATTTGTCACTGGTTGTTAAGGCAAGTCACTAGTTGGTTACTTCTCTTAATTTCTGCTCATTTCTTAATTTTGGAAGAAGACAAGAAACTAGTAATAAGGGTGTGGTATAAATACCTGGTTGGTGATGTGTATGTAATCTATATGAATTTTGAGAATTCATATTTGGATAGGAAGGAATAACCTAAAAATAAGAACACACTAACAAAATGAGTTGTTAGCAAGATAATTAAGTGGACTACCTAGTGTGAGCTAGATCCAAGAAGCATATGCTTGCTAGGAGGCTGTCAATCCACTATTGATAATAATAAAGTTGTAAATGATAAAGTAAATTACTTGCATAATAAAAATGAAATGCAATATAAGAAGAAAGTAAAATGATTGTTAAAAAAATAACTAAATCTAGAAAAAGTTAGTCAATACTCGTGCTAAGGTGGGTAAAGTCAAGCTCAAAAAATCAAAAAAGGGTCTATGAATAGGTAGGAACATAAAAAATTAGGTTTGGTTGAGGTTAAAGGGCTAAAAATAACTTACTATTATCTGCTACCATAGTGACCATCGATAGTTAGGTGAACCATCGATAGTTAGGTTGACCGTCGATGGTTGGGTAACCATCAATAGTTGGGGTGACTATCGATGGTTTCCTATGGGTTTTTGAAGGTGATAAAAAAAGAGTTGCATAATAGTTATATGAGTAGACAAAGGTTATATTGAGGATCTAGTGGAAAAGAAATAAGGTGTAGATAGGTTTGATCAAGTTAGGAAGGTCAGAAATCTAAAATGACAATGTTAAAGTACTACTATACCTATAACTTGCTAGTTAGTTTATGATTTAAGGCTAAAGAAATTTTTATATAGTAATGGTAATTTGGCCTCAAAAGCAAATTTGGTAGAGGTTTGGGTCTCTTTTTTTGATTTTGAGTTACTAAAGGGAGATTGGATGCTGGAGAACTTGAATACTTATGTGTAAGAAGACTTGATAGCTTAAACATGGATTGTGGATCCTTTTCACCTCCCACTCCCCTCCTTTTATAGGCAAAGAGAGATGGAGGATGTAAGGTTCCCTAAAGGGTGAGGTTTTTGATCATGGTTCTTGGAAGTTTATCATCACCACATAAGGAAAATATATTAAATTATGCCTCCTTATCTCACACATAGTTGGTTGATGTGTTAGGAAGTTGAAGAGGTGAGGAGACCTAACCATTGATGGTCAGGATAACCATCAATGATTAGGCTGACCATCAGTGGTTGAGTATCTAAGGGTAAAGGGTTCAAAGAAAGGGGTTAAAATGTTTGGTTAGATGTGAAGTTAGTAAGTTGATGAGTTAGCTAATTAGGTGGTCAACTAAACTTAGGGTTTGATAGGGGTCCTAAGGTGTTTCAACAACTAGAACTATATTGTGTAGTTTTCTATTATCTCATTTCGCCCCTTTTTATTATGTAGCTTTGAAATGATAAGCTATAAAACAAAAATGGATTTCTAGTCAAGTTTTGATTTCCCTAAGTATGGGAGGAGTTGACGAGGTGAAACCAAAATCAAGTTAGGGTTTGATGAGTGGTTGATGATGAGTCACTAGGTGGTGATAAAAGAGTTTGGGCATTTGAAATGAAAACATGTGCACAAAATGTGACTAAGTATGATAGCCAAGATCATGCAAAGACTAAAGTTACCAATGTTGGTAAAAATAAGGTCAATTATAGAAGTATAAGTAATAAAGTAACTAGTCCACAACATTGGTCATAGTTGATCGAGTGACTCTATAAGTCTTATAGATAGGGTTAATGTTTTTGTAGGTGTCTAAGGTAGGAGGTGTTCCCTTGAAAAAGATAAATTGTCTGGTCATGCATGAGGTGGTGAAAATTTGAATGGTCAACATGGAAAAAATGGTCAGTGTAGTCAAAAACACCATTGCATGGTCATCATAAAACATGTAAATAATTTGGGTCAAAATGGCTGATGTTGAGGTGGACTTGGTCCAATATTAGGTCAAAGAAGGGTAATCTTCAAAAGTTCAAGTTATGGTTTAAGTGATATTAGGTGATCTCTAAAGTTTAAAACTTAGGTGGGGTGCATAAAAAATAAAAAAGTGGGGGACCCTAGCCATTGATGGTTTGGGGTTCTCAAATTTGATAATTTATGGTCACCCTAACCATCGACAGTCAGAGAAAAACCATAAAAAGTTGAAACATAAAAAGTGAAATGAAAAATCATTTTCACTTTTGACTATTTGACCTCCACATTTTGTGCTTTGGTGATTGTGTACATTAGAATTTTGTGGTGAGTTGGTACTAAGGTGTATGTTTTTGATTAGTTGATCATGTGTTCAAGGTTGATCGAGATGGAGGGTGGATGAGTGCAGGGTTGAGTAGCTGGATGTGTGCTCTAACCTTGACAATGATCAAGGAATGAGGTAGGGGAGTTTTATAATTGATAGTTGGTTTGATGTTTTGAAGTTGAATTTGAATAGGTTTAAATTAATTTTATAGGGTTTTTAAATTTTTATGGGTAGTATTTAGGGGCTTTTTTCCCTAATTTATGTTTTTGGTGAATTTAGAAAAAATTAGTAGGTGAATTTGAAATTTAAATGATGTTTTGGGTGGGGGATAGGCTATAGGATAGAGTGAGGTAGTTTAGTTTTTTAAATTAGTTGTTTGGTGAGGTTTTTTAGGTGGGTAGGTTTTGGGGGTTTCACCACCAATGATCACACATAGTGACCATCGGTGGTTTGAATTGACCATCAATGGTTGAATGCTAAGGTAAAATGGGCATATAAGATGGTCAATGGTTCTAATGAACCATTGATAGTCAAATGGATTGGGGGGAGATGTGTTAAAAAAAGTGGAGGTAAATGAATGTTTTGATTTTTTTTTTAAATTTGTATTATTAAATGAAATTGGTGTAAATAAATGAAAGTGTGGATATGATTTAATTATGTTGGGGTGGGTTAGAAAAAGCATTAAGTAGGAATAGAGTTAGTTATTGGTATTAGAGGTTATATAGGGTATTGATATTATGTGGAGTAGGGCAAATGTTTGTGATAGAGGAATTAAATGTTGGTATGATATGCTAGGGTAGAGATGAAATAGGTTTGAAATATTCAAGATAAATTAGGTTGATTTAGAAATGAACAATGGTGATATGTGTTAACTATGGTTTGGTAGGCTTGTGACCAGATCTAGATAAGGGACTAAGTCCCTAATATCTTTGCATAAGTTCATGATGGAATGATTGAAGATGAGTGGAGGAACATGGAGGAGGTCAACCTAGGGGCCATGAGACACTATCAACATCTGTCATGGGATGCAACTATGATTGTGGCCCTCATTAAGAGATGGGACCCAGCCATGAACACATTTTTGTTACCAATTGGGGAGATGACCATCCTCCTAAAGGATGTTCATAGGATTACACAAATACCCATTCAAGGGGAGCCAATTTATCACATCAAGAGTGAGGAGAGGGATTACCATATAGATATAGTATATGGAGCAAATTAGGTCCATGCCAGGTATCATGTAGGTGGTTTTAGTTATGGACCACTATACAAGAGGGATCCAAGGGACTAATGTTTTCTATTGATGATGATGATGATGGCCAGGTATTATTTTTCTTTGCCTAATTTGAGTAGCGATCAATTTTTATATCTACTACGAGTGTTGGTAGAGATTTTACTAGGGAGGATTGTGTTCAAGTGGGTATCAATGTTACTATTCTAGATATATAGGTAGATTTGGGCATTTTAATCACAAAAGCGATATGGGATCAATGTTAGGTTTTTGATCCATTGTTGGGCATACAAGCACATTTAGGTGTTGAGACCTTTGGGGCCACCATAGGATGGATACACTCTAATAGACTATAGAGTGGGTTTCTTGAGATGGAAGGGAGATTATGATTTGACATGTATTGGTGGTCGTGTAAGGGACATTCACTAGTTTTGAGATGCCTTCGAGGGTTTAGTTATGGGTGACATCATTTGGAGGCCATATATGGGCTAGCTGAGGTGGGCCCAATATAGCTATCATATTTTATCATTATAAAGCTGGTGTTGGATATATGGGAGGCAGGATGGTGAGATTAAGCTCATCCCATTTAATTGAGTTCAAAGTTAGCTTAGCCTCATGTATGGGATTCCACCAGCATTCTTGAGATATAATAGGGAAGATGTCAAGTTGTTACTTTTAAAGCCACAACCATATGACATTATTTTGGATCATGAGGAACTACTAGTGAGAGTGATGATAGATTATGCTGGTATGGTGGATGGATATGTAGCATGGTATCTAGGCCTATATGTAATGGTCAATTTTGGATGGGGTGATGAGGGATAATAGGCCATAGATGTAGATCTAGTGGGGGCAACGATATAGGGTGGTGGTCAAGATGGATAGGCATAGGTAGCATTGGTAGTGGCATAGGCCTAGATTATAGGGTTATAGGGATAAGTGTCCACTTTAAAGGGTTGGATCTCCACCTTGATAGGAGATTTAGATTAGGGAAGGATCTCTCTTGGTTTAGCGACCCAAGAGATAGATACCTTGATACAAAGGGTAGTAGTGGCAGTAGCACCAACAAGAAGAATAGAAGGAAGACTTGATACAATTTTGATGACATGGTACTTAGCTATAGTTGAGGATTTTAGGTACTATGAGGTGATACTATTGGCATGGTTTTCATTAAAGACCTAATGGGGTGAATATAGATCCAATTTAGTAGTGGGGTAGTCATGGTGACTCCAGGTCAGTGGGCCTCTACAATGACTCAAGTAGGTAGATCAAGGGTACCACCACTAGATGGTAGTGTAGGTGTAGGAGTGAGTGGTAATGGTGTCCCAGGGGCTTGATATATGATGTATATGTTATTGATTTTGATATCAATGTGTGTGATGATGATGCATGATGTATATGAGAGAGAGGTTTAGACATTGTTACATTTATTATTATTTGATGGACATGATGTATATGATGATGTTTGTGATCATATATATAATTTATGTTCATGGTTTTTTATTATGGTTAATTTATTTGATGGATATGATATGATTCATGGTTTGGATAATTTATTATATGTGATTTGGTTTTGCTACCTAGTTATGATTTATGTATTATGCTTATGAGATATGGAATTAGTATCTTAAGCATGTGATATTTAGAATATGGTTTATTATTATGATGATTATGGTGATGGATGTATTTTGATGTTTTATGGTTATGATAGTGTGGTTTTAATGATTTGATATTATAAGATGAATTTTTGTGATGTTATGGTAAATAGATAAGATGATACATAGATAGATAGCTGATGTATGATGTGGTTTATGATGTTTTGATCATAGATAGATATATGATGTGGTTTGTGGATATGATGATGAATGGTTTAATTAGGTTTTATGATGTTTTTATGTTAGATGGATAGGATGATATTTATAGATAGAGAGATGATGTATGATATGATTCATGATGTTTAAAACATAGATAGATAGATGATATGGTTTATGGATATAGTTCACAATGTTATGTTCATCATTGATGTTTGTTGTTTAGGATCATGGATATGTAATCTGATTATGGTTAAGGATATGATGAAAATACATAAAGCAAGTTAGTTAACAAACTAAATGTAGGAAAAGAGATGAGAATCATGAGATGCATGTCTACATGAACCAATAATGAAAGATAAGAAAAGAAACATAATGTCTTTTCATTAGTAAGGACCTAAAGAACCTAAATTTAGACTAGCTTAAGGAAATTAAGCCTTTTGAATTCTTTGCATTAGCATACTTTTGTTGATAAACATGTGTCTTGATCATAATCATGTCAAGTAAGCTCAAAATCCCTTGATTAAAAGATGGTATAAAGGGAAGATAGGTGGTAGGTGAAAGGTAAATGAGTGGATAGGTAAGGTAACCTTATGTGGGTTATTTTACCCCTTTTATAGGCGACCTAAGAACCATAGTAGACACATCCATTTATTAATTTTAGGTGTATACTGATCAATGTGGGAAGTTTACTAATGTTATATATGAAAGCTGATTGCATCTTTTTGGGATAGCTAATTTTAATATAGGGTCTTTTATTTATTGCTTTTGTTTTTGATAGGTTTGTGAAGCTGATCAATTTGGGAAGCTTCAAATTATTGTTTTTGACAAATTTGACTTAGCCATCCTTTAAGGGAGTGGTCTAAGTTTGGATTTATTTGTTTGGTAGCTATCTTTCAAGGGAAAAATTTATCTTTTAAGAAATTTAAAGGCTTTTGCATAGCTATCCTTCAAGGGAGTCGTCTACAATGCTAGAAGTATGTGATCCAAATGATCTTTTGGTATCCCAAATTTTTTTGATGCAAGGTTTTAGACATGGAAAAGTCTAATTAGGCTTAGAGGTTTTCCTTTATAAGGGAAAAACTTTTAGCTCAAGAAGGTGAAAAGAGGGGGTTGAGAGATAAAGGATCATGGGTTTCCATATAATTAGAGACAAAAAATATCCATGAGAACCATGCTATGGGTAGATCCATGGTACCCACATTTAGGATTAGGTTATAACTATGATGGCTAATCATATGGTTCTATGTTGTAATTGGTTATTCTCAAAGTGAGAGGGATAGGTAGATGAAGGTGAAAATATCATAAATCAAGGGATGAGATTAAGTTAGACAAATAAATGAGTTAAATCCTTGATTTAACAAAAGAAAGGATGTAGATGTGAAGCATTGAGAGTCTTAGGTTCTGGTTTGCCTTTGAGAGAGGATAAATGATAAGCTCTTGATCTATACTTATGAGTTATGATGTAGGGTCCAAACTAATTAAAATAAAATTTGCCTCTTTTGCTTTTCTATATATTGGTTAAATGTTGGTTTTCCTTAAATATGAGGTCTCCAATATTGAATTCTCACTCTTTTAGGTGTTTTTTTATAGGTGTGCTTGATTCATTCTTGGAAGACATGAAGATGGTTAAGCATTTTGACGTGATGTTTGTCAAGTATCTCAAGTTTTTCTAGACATTCTTGAAAATATTTGCTCTCAAAAATAATCTCTTATAAAGATATGTGAGGAGAGGTAATCTATACTTTGAGAGGAAAGACTACCTCTACTCTAAAGACTAGGGAGAAAGGAGTAGCACCTATAGAGGTTCAAATGCTAGTACGATAATCCCATAAAGTGAAAGGGATGTGCAAGTGCCAATCATGACCTGAAGCACTGATGAATTTGGTCAACATTTTGTTAAGTATTTTGATAGAAGCTTATGCTTATTCATTTGCTTTTGGATGGTAAGGTAAGGAAAAGCTCAACTTAATGTCAAATGCATCACAAATACCTTAAAATTTCTTGTTCTTGTAATATTTATCATTATTGGTGATGATCTTATGGGGAATACCAAAATGACAAATGATGTGATGGTTGATGAAATAAATAATCTTTTCAACTTTGGTAAAGATAAAAGGAATGGCTTCCACCCACTTGGTGAAATACTTAGTGGTGGTAATGATGGATCAGTGACATTGTGATGAATAAAGATTGATTTCTCTGATAAGATCAAGGCCCCATTATGAGAATGGCTAAAAGTCTTTGGATATTTATAGGCCATGGGTAGGTTTATAGTTTAAATTAGCATGTTTTTGACATTTAACACATTTTTTACATAATCAAAACAATCTTGGTTGAGGGTGGGCCAATAGTAGCCAAGGTGAAGGATGTGTTTAGTGAAAATTAAACCACTAAAATGTCCCCCATAGATTCCATCATGTGTTTTCTTCATGGCATAGGAAGTTTCATGACTGTGAAGACAATAAAGAAGGAGGTCATTAAATCTATGTTTGTAAAGGATTCCCCCTAGTATGGCGTAATGAAAGGTACTCTAAACAAAATATCTTCGATCATTTCTAGAGAGATTGGGAGGAATGATACTGAGGTTGAAGTAATCAAAAGTTTGTTTATACCAAAGGTCTGATGGAGAAATTTCCACACTAAAAATGGTAGGAAGGTTAAAATGGATATAATATGGGGTGATAAATCAATGAATGGTAACAGAGAGTTTAGAGTTGGGAGGTTGAGATGGGATTTGGGAAGTAAGGGAAACCATTGTATCTATAAACTTGTTAGTTGATCATGGAACTGATTGGATAAGGTAATGATTAAATGATGATAAGAGTACATCTATGAGTTGTTTTTACTTTAGTAATACATAATTTTTACATTGGTAAGATCTATTGACCTAGTTGATGACAAGTTGGGAATCACCAAAGATATTGATTGTCTTTACTCCCAAGGATAAATTAATTTGGAGACCTATGACTAGGGATTCGTACTCAACCACATTGTTGGTGCATTCAAAGTCAAGTTTAAAATAAAGGGGAAGAGGTTTACCTTTGAGGGGAATGATAATAAATTTGGCACCCCCACCATATTGGCATTTAGAGCCATCGAATAACATGGTCATTTGGTAGGTGGGGTTCTCTTGAGAAAGAGTTGTGATGGACTTATCAGGAAATGTAAGAGGGATAGGTTGGTTATCAGGTAAAGGATCTTCAACCAATTGATCAGCAATCACTTTCCCTTTAATTGACTTTTACTAAAGGAACTCAAGATCAAACTCTGCTAAAATCATGAGCCACTTAGACATGTGTTGGTTATGATATGGTTTAGAGTGCATGTACTTGAGAGGGTCAGTGTTAGTGATGACATAGGTTTTATGATTAAGAAGGTAGTGGAGAAGCTTGAAATATATGAAGATGAGGGTGAGGAAAAGTTTCTCGAGATGGGTGTACTAATTCTCATATTCTATAAGCGTTTAGCTTGTGTAGTAGACCGCTTGCTCTTTATTCTATTCATCATGGTGAGGGAGCATTGTCCCTAAGGAATGGTCAGTGGTAGAGATAAAGGTAGAAGGGTTGATCCTCTTTAGGAGGGGTCAAAATAGGTGGAGAAATAAATTATTATTTGTGTGAATCAAAGGCTTGTTGGCATTCATTGGTCTTCTTAAAAGATGTGTCCTTCTTAAGGAGATGGTGAAAATATTGACATCTATCAAATAATTTAGAGATGAACCACCAAATTGATTGTATCTTCCCCTATAAGCTATAGATTTGATTAAGGTGGGTTAGAGGTAGAATCTCTAGAATTGATCTGACTTTACCAGATTCTACTTTAATTCCTTGAAGAGAGATAATGAAGCCAAGAAGCTTTCCTAAAAGGACCCCAAAAATACATTTCTTGAGGTTAATGTAGATGTGGAAGTGCATAAGGCATTTGAAGATGATTTTGAAGATTTTAGATGATCTTTGTGATATTTGGATTTCCCAAGGAGGTCATCCACATAATCCTCTATGATTTTATGGATGAGGTCATGGAATATGTAGGCCATGGCATGTTGGTAGGTTGTGCTAGTGTTATTTAAACTAAAGGCATGAATCTATAACAAAAGGTTCTCAATGGGGTGATAAAAGAGGTTTTATGCTGATCTTTGGGAGCAATTAAGATCTGATTATATCATGAGAAAGCATCTATGAGAGATAACATCTTGTGGCTAGTTGTAAGATCAACAAGCTGGTCAATGATAAGCAAACAGAAGTCATCCTTTAGACAATCAAGGTTGAGGTCATGAAATTTAATACAAAGGTGAAGTCATTTTATATGTTTGGTAATGGGAACTATGTTAGAAACCCATCATGGATAATCAATGGGTTGGATGAAGTTGATAGACAAGAGGTGTTGAATCTCTTTTTTTACAAGGAAGGTGACGTGAGGATATATCCTATGAAGCTTTTGCCTAACAAGTTTAACATTAGGATGAGTGATGATGTTGTGGAGAGAAATAGAAGGGTTGATTATAGGTATATCCTGATAGAACCAAGTAAATGTTATGTTGTGGTCATGAAGGAAGGGAAATATTTTTGTTCTGTAGGATTCAAGAATTGCTTGATCTTGATAATGTGAGGATTATCCTAAGTACCCAAGTTGACATCAATGGTAGATTCATTCAACATGGTTTGGTTCTTATGAGGAAGGGATTTGTGTATAGAAGAGTCCCTTGCATCAAGGTAGGTGAGAATGGAATCATCATCTTGACATTAGATGGTGTTGATAGTAGGAGAATCATTTTATACCATTTTAGGATGTATGAGAGGAAGGGTTTTAGTTAAGCCACCCTTTTGATAGGTTAGGGGGACCAAAATAATGGTATTGATAAAAAAATTTAGATAGGATGATATCAGAGTCCTCAGACTTATAAGGAGATGGTGTTGGTGAGGATGGGACATCCTTGTCGATGGTGGTGATGGGTTTTGGTGAGGTGGGTTCTTCTGGTGGTACAAAACCAAGGCCAAATAACTTGTGAGGTTTTTGAGTTTTGATTAAAAGTAGATCATGAGGTACCTATTCATAAAGGCCAAGGACAAATCCCTTCCAAGCACACCTATGAAGGTACACTTTGGAAAACATAGGTTTGTTGAGATATGAGAAATTAGAGGTGAATGGTCAAATATGAGGGGTGGTAGAGGAAGCAAGAAGTGGATGGTTGAGTCTCCCATAGATGAAATTGGTTCAATGATTGGGTGGTCCAAAAAGGATGATGGTTATGATGTTAGGGTCATAACTACGATTATGGGTGAGGTTCCCATACTCTTAAGGAGTATGGAAAACATTCAAGGCTAGAAGATGGTATTCCCCTTATGAGAGATGTTGGAATATGGGTTTTAAAGGGTCCTCTATAGGGATATACGAAGAAGGTATGGATGAGATCATTGAATATTCATAAACTATAGGGGTGGAGTTATTGGTAGTTGGTGGTGAAGTATATGGATGAGGAATAAAAACATCATTGAGTTGGTATGTCATATTTTAAGATGTAAAAGGATTAGGGTTAACCAGTATGGTGATGACATGACCTTTGTGCTCAAATTTGATGCAATGATGTAGGGTAGAAGGGACACAATTCATAGCATAAATCCAAGGGCTTTTGAGTAAAACATTATATTATAACTTTCCCTCTATAATGTAAAAGAGTTATGGAATGGTATGAGGTCCCGAGCAAATATAGAGAATAACTATCCCCAAGGCAGTGGCCATGGTGTCATTTAAAGAGCAAAGTACCACTATAGTTTTAGACATGATGTTCTTTGGTAGATAAAGTTGGTCATAGGCATGGAAGGAGATAATGTTGAGGCTATCCCCTCCATTAATAATTACTCTCTTGATATAGGTTTTATTGATGTATGTCGTGATGAAGAGGGGAGGATCAAGATCATCAAGATTCATAGAAGGTATTTCTATATCCTTAAAGGTGACTAAGGTAGAAAGTTGAAGGGATATAACAAAGGTTTCAAGGGGTTGAGGATATTTGATTTGAACCTCTATGTATATCAATATCTCTATCAATGTTTGATGGTGAAGAGGTGAGGTGTTGATTAATTCATACAAGCTCATCTTCATCAGTGTTTGGTGAAGTTGTCTCAACACTACACACTAAATGGCTTCAAAAGGATTGGAATGGGATGCATCCAAGATGGATACTTTGGTTTTAAGTAATGGTGAAGGTATTTGGGTTCTATTGGAAGGTTGAGGGGTTGAAGTGTATGTCCATGGAATAGACACTCTATTTTTTCCCTTATCTTTCTATTGGGCCCAAGATCAGGTAACCATATGAATGGTGTCGATAAGAGGAAATGTTGGTTTGGATTGTTGCTTCGATTCCTCCTCAGTATTCAGTAAGAGTGGGGGAGTAGGTATATGTTGGGTGGTTTGAGTAAGTGTTTGGGTTGGTAGGGGGCTTCATGGAGGTTCAGTTAATAACAAATCATCCTCATCCTATATGTTATGGACAAGTGTTTGGAGAGATTTACAATTCTCTATATCATGTCATGGTGTCCTATGGTATAGTCAAATCAAATTTTCATTGAACCATCATAGTTTAAGACATGAAGGGATGAAAGGTTTGATGGGTGGTAATGTTAAAAAAGAGGTTTATAACAACCTTTGTAGAATGGTTGAATAAGATTCAACCAAAGGTGTTGAGGGTGTTATATTTTTAGTTTTAAGAGTGGGAGCCTTCTTGGGAATAGGATTTACCATGGAATTTGGAGGTGGTGAGATGGTTTTGTTTGGGATTTTTTGGTTATGGTTATTTTGGAGGTGGAAGATTTAGAGGTTGAAGGTGAAGGTTTGGTGATATGTGGGAAGGTAGACATAGCTAGGTTAGTTAAAAATGATGTGGATTTTGTTGCTTTGGTGGAGATAGGTGTAGGTAGAGTAAAATGGTAAGGTTTACTAGAGGAGGAATAGGTAATGGGGATAGTAGATAGATGGGGTCCTAAAATTGAAGGTCAAAGAGAAGTGGTTAGTATGGTTCTAGTTCTAGATAGTTTGGGTGGTTCTACCTTTTTGATAGATTTAGCCAAAGGTTTCTTGGGTGGACTTGATGGGGTTAAGTCCAAATTCAAAAATAGATGAGCAAGCTAGGGTTAGGAGGTATTCCTAGATTATTGATGGGTTTGGTCAAAGGGGTATAGTGTGGTTTAGCAATTTTATATTGAGGTGGGTTGGATGTTTCCCATATGGTTTTAGAGGAAGAAGTATCTAAAGAGGGGGTTGAGGTAATAATATGTTTGAGGGTAGAGGTAAGTGAGGTTAAAGGTTCAGGTTTTTTTTGGTAAGGTATCCCAAGATGGTGCCAAAAGGTGGCCCTATCTATATTGGGTTGAGAAGTAAATTCTAGATTTTGGACCAATCTAGAAAAATGTTTATATATGGGTTTGATTCTTTGGTCATTGGTTTCAAATATCAAGCCCATAGGTTGAGGTGAGGGAAGAGTTTCTTCACCCTTGTCTTGGGAGGAAAGATCAATAGTTGAGGAAGATGGTGTTTCTATAGAAAGAATAGAGGAGATGATCTATTCCTTTGGAGTGGTTTCCAAAAAAAGAGTGGTTGGTTCTATGGTAGGTAAAGAGGGTGTGGTTTATTCAAATGGGAAAAAGGAGGTGGTTGATTCCTTTGTTTGGATGTCCAAAGGAAAGATTAGTGATTCCACCACTTCCATTAGTGGATTGGAGGAAGAATTAGTTATAATAATGGTTGACATAATGGTGGCCTCCTCTACTATTTCTATCAAAGGAAAGGTGGGTAAGTCAATGGTCTCAAATTTAAAGAGAGGAGGTTTTTTCCTTTGTTTGGTTATCCAAAGGAATAGAAGAATATTCCACCACTTCAATAAGTAGGGTGGAAGAAGAGGTAGTTAAGGTAATGGTTTCCTCAATAATAGTTTCAATGGTAAAAACATTAACTGTGTGCACTTCACGAGCATGAGATCATTCTAGTTGACTATTGTCATTGTTGGTAGAAGGTGCATGGTTGGGAAAAGGTTTCCAGAAGATGTCTAATGATTGGTTTGGAGGTAAATTAGGATTATCTAATGTAATTTCACCTTTGTCAATTATGTCTTGGATAATAGATTTAAATGTACTACACCTAATCACATCATGTCCAATGATGTGATGGAAGGCACATAGATCATTTTAATTGTATCATCTAGGTGCAAGGTAAGAAGCATCAAATTATTGAAGTGGTTTGATAGGTGTAATTTGGATGAGGTTATATTTAAGTAGTTTATCCAAAATTGAAGCATATTATTCCCCTATGGGAGTGTATTTCCTTGGAGTGGTTTGGTTTTGGTTGCAATTTTGTTGGTTTGATGGGTTGGAAGAATTGTTTTGATTGGGTTGGTTGATGATTAGAGGTGGAGCATATTTTAAGACAACTATGCTTGTAGTTGCCTTTGTCTTGGTGTTGTGATGGTTGGATAGATTGGTGTTTTTGGTTGAATAAGGGTTATTATATTGAAATATGTAATTATTGTTTCTCAATTTCAATTTCCCTTCATCAATGGATCTAATTTCAAGTTTATGTGCCATGGTAAGTGCTTCATAAAAAGTTATAAAAGTTTGAACTTGAAGAGTTGGAGTAATATGTTTGGCACAACCTCAAGAAAAGAGTTTAATCAGTTCAGGTTGGGGTAATGAAAAATAAATTTGGTTAATGAGACCTCTCTACATAACTATGAAATCAGTAATTGATTCATCATCAAATTGCCTAATGGAGTAAAGGTCAGTAATGGAAACCTTTTTAGGTATGTTAACTGAAAAGTGATCTAAAAATATTTTGGCTAATTGATAAAAGGAGAAGATAAGAGTGTTCAGTAAGAGAACTATGCCAATCTAAGGTTGGTTCAGATAAGGACATGGGGAAGGTATAAAGAAGAAGAGCATCATCATATGTGATTAAATAGAAAGAATGGTGAAATGCTCTTAAATGTTGTTGAGGGTCCTCCTTACCTTAGAACTTAGAAAACATAGGTAGTTCCCATTAAGGAGGATAAGGTTGGATAAGAATATATGGATGAATGGGTTCATTTTAGATTTGGTCATAAGATAGAAGGTTATGAGCTCCAAAAATAGATGATTCAAGATTGGACATTTTATCCATTAACATCTTAACTAAATATGTTTGAGGTTGGGGAGCTTTATAGTTGGGTAGTACATTTGGTTAAGGTTGGGTGGTTGTAATGTATGGATAAGAGGTGGGAGGTTGAAAAGGTGCCACATATTGGTATGTGGTCATGGAAGGTTGGGATGATGCCCCATAGTGGTATTTAGGCATAAAATTTTGGGTAGAAGGAGGTGTGTATCCTTATGGATCAAGAACATATTGGTAAGATGTTAAGGTATTTGTTGAGGGATTGACAAAGGTTGGTTTGGAGGTATGGTTGAAGTGGTAGGTTGAGGTTAGGTGGTGACTCTAGTGATAATGGGTGGAAGGGTAAGAGGTATGGAAAGTACCAAATTTTGAAGAGTGCTAGAAATGGGTTGGTTGGTGGTGATAATAGGAATGGTGGAAATAGTGGGAGAATATATCCCCATGGTAGGTGGGGTATAGGTAACAAGAGGTAAGGTTTTCCCTACATTAGAGGTTTTGGTTGGTGTAGGGGGAGTTTGGTTATAGGTTGGAATGTTGGATTGGGTTTTAGTGGTGGTAGTGGATGGGATATTGGTATAAGAAGAGGTTTGGGTGATCAAAGGTTGGTTGGAGGTAACACCAACCATAAGAAGAGGAGGCATACCAAAGGGTGAATATGTGGGAGGAATCGAAGTAGTAGGGGTGTGTTGAGATAAGATATTAAGGTAATGTTGGAGGGATACGGGGTTGTTATCAAGGAATGTGGAAAAATTTGCATCACCCTCAACAATTATCTAGGGCATGGTAGGAGGGGGAGAATGAGGAGGAGAACCCTCAACATCTAAAGTATATTCCATAGAGGAGGAAGAGGATGAGGAAGGTGGTCCTTGGTTGGTTTTATTTATCAACTACTATCTAGTAAAGACCATGTGATCAAATAAGAAACAAATAATGAAAACTCACACCTCAAACAAAAACAAAGCAAAAGAAAAGAATTTAAGGAAATCCAAACATACACTAAAAGTGAGTTTAAAATTAGAATTATTTTTAGATCACTTTTAGCTTATGGCTTAGAAAGTGTGAAGAGGAAGTTAGTTTGTAGATCAAGTACTAAAAAGGAAATATAATGTTGGTTTCAAGTTGTGTTTAGGTGTTCAAGAGAGAATTTGTATTGAACTTCAATATGTGGCTTGATATTGGGGCCTACCCCCTCACTTCACACACTACAGTGATAAGGGTGTTAGATGATTAGCAAATATTTACTAAATTTCAAATTTTATACTTAACTAGAGATCTTAGTTAGTTCTCCCCTTGGTAATGACCTCCAATTGAGATTGACGAGAAAGGGTAAGGTTGACCGCTAGGTGATGAAATCCTAGTCGAGCATTGTCTCAAGTTTGTTTTGATGTGGTAATTGATTATGTGGTTTAGATAAGTGTGTGATAATAAGAGTGAATACTATGATTAATTACTTTTGCTTTTAAGTTACTAGATGAACTAAAATAAATAAGAAATCAATGTAATGTAATGGGTTTATTTTATGCTAAAATATATTTTAGATTTCATTCAATGAGCATAGAATAAAGGAAGAAAGAAAGGGCACCTAGATGATGCTAGGGTCCCACTGGGAAAGACAAAATGTTTCTCTTAATTTTTTCTCATTTCTTAATTTTGGAAGAAGATAAGAAACAATTAATAAGGGTGTGGTAGAAATACTTGGTTGGTGATGTGCACATAATCCAAATGAATGTCAAGAACTCCTCTTTAGTTAGGAAAGAATAACCTACAAATAAAAAAACACTAATAAAAGGGGTTGTTAACAAGATAGTTAAGTGGACTGCCTAGTGTGAGCTAGATCCAAGAAGCATACACTTGCTAGGATTTTGTCAATCCACTTTTAATAAAAATCAAGTTGGAAATGATAAGGTAAAGCACTTGCATAAGATAAATGAAATGCAATACAATAAGAAAGTAAAATGCTTGTTATAGAAAATAACTAAATATAAAAAAAATTTATCAATACTCATGATAAAGTGGGTGAAGTTAAGCTCAAAAAATTAGAAAAGGGTATGTGAACAAGTAAGAACATAGAAATTTAGGTTTGGTTGAGGTTAAGGGGTTGAAAATAACTTGTTATCTTTTGCCATAGTGATCATCAATGATTAGATGAACTATCAGTGGTTAGGTTAACTATTGGTGGTTGGGTAACCATTAATGTTTGGAGTGACTACTGATGGTCAACATAATTACTGATGGTCACCCCAACCACTAATGGTTACCCAACTACTGATGGTCAACCTAACTATCAATGGTTCACTTAACCATTGATAGTCACTATGGTAGAAGATAACAAGAAGTAATTTTCAGCCCCTTGACCTCAACCAAACCTAAATTTATATGTTCCTACCTATTCATAGACCCTTTTTTTATTTTTTGAGCATGACTTCACTCACCTTAACATGAGTATTGACTATATTTTGGTAGATTTACTCATTTTATTTAATAGGTATTTTACTTTCTTCTTGCATTGCATTTATTTGTCTTATGTAAGTACTTTACTTTATCATTTCCAACTTGATTATTATCAACAATGGATTGATATCCTCATAGAAAGAATATGCTTCTTAGATCTAGATCATGTTAGGTAGTCTACTTAACTATCTTTCTAACAACCCTTTTTTTTAGTGTGTTCTTATTTACAAGTTATTCTTTCCTATTAAAAGAGGAGTTCTCAACATTCATTTAGATTATGTGTGCATCACCAACTAGGTATTTATACCACACCCTTATTAATATTTTCTTATCTTCTTCCAAAATTAATAAATGATCAGAATTTAAAAGAAACATTGGCACTTGATTACATAATCCCTATGATTACATGCTTGAAGAAGCAGTTGTTTGAATATTAGTGGTAATTTGTTGTGGTTGGGATATAGGAGTTGTTTCCCCCTATTGTTGTGAACCACTCATGTTGTTAAATAAAGTCATTTGTTATTATATAATATTTATTGGTATAGTTAAACCACTTTGGCTTGGATTGGAAGATACTTTCAAGTTATTCACTGTGTTTGGCACATTGTTCTACATAGAAGTAGTATTCACTTCTTCCATAAATGGGACATTGAACATGTCACTAACTAAAGTGATTTATGCAAATGGGTTTATACCTAAGTTATCTTGATAGGTCATCTAAATTAATACTCTTGTTGAAAGAGCGAACTCTATGAGCAGAGAATTTGACATGGCCATGGTATTGAAATTATGTGCTAGATTTAAATAGGTTTGATATGTTGCATTTTTATAAAATGGTCCTCTATGAGGCCCTTTCTTTTGACAAGTATATTTGGGTCTTGATATGACATCAACAAGAGTGTTTAAGGATTTATATTAGAGGCTTGTTCAATGGTTTGGTTATAATGTATATTTAGAGGCACTCTAACTAGACTAGGTAAATTTTCATGGGGAAAGTCTACTAGAAACTTGGCCCCTACCTCTATAGATCCAACTAAAACTCTATCTTTTTTTTCAAATAAGTGATGATCAAGTAAATAAGTATCATATGTTTATGGTATAGTAACATAATATGGTTGTTTTTGAACTTGTTATACAACCAATAGTACACTAGCAAGATACTAAGCATTTTGCTCTTGGTCCTAGTCTGAGGATGGAGGCATGTTAACCAAATAGTGAGCTAAGGGACATTGGATTTGTTACCCAAATTGATAAATTTAAGGAGGATAAGTATCCATCTCAAAAACCACATCATCATCATCATAGGGATATTTAATAAAGACATCTTGTGTGACCATATTATCATAACTTGGATTATACATGGATCCACTACAAGTGTAACAAGACAACCAAATCAATGATAAATGTTTCATGAAGAAGGCCTAGAGTTATACAAACTCTAAAAATCAAGGTCCAAAGTACAAATGGTCCAAACTTGGTCTAACTTGATCTAATAAATGGATCTATTTCTCCAAAAAGGTTAATGACAAAACTTGGTATAAACTAGTCTAACATCAAATGTATTTACATAAATGGTCAAGTGGATGAATAAAAATTGAATGCCAAATGTATGTAAAAAGTGTTCCAAATAAGTCTAAATTACGTATAAAAAATAAATATTTCTAGGTCTTTGTTAATAAGGCACAAAATTTAGGCTCAAAATAAAAATTGGTAGGTCTTATGAGAACAAGGTACAAAATCTAAGCATTTTTAAAAAACTAGTTCTAAGAGGTAAGATTTTTATCTAACAAATTTTAAAAACTTTGACTCAAACTAGGCATTCAGATTTAAACACATACTTGATCATTTAGAAAAATACAATGGAATTTAGGAATATGGAAGATAGACCACTTCCCCAAATCTAGGCACATAAATAGTCGTTAAATTGAGCAAGGAATTAACCTAAGTTATATAACCCAAAAGTGAAAGGTAAATGTCTAGGACAAAATTACACAAGGCCAAGAAAACCTAGTTAATGTTTCAATTTTAAATTATCAAGTCTAATTTAAAACTTGATTTAGAATATTATGTTTCTTAAAATAGATAACAAGCTAGATATAATGAACAACATAATGAGATGAGGTATATAGACTAAAAAGGCACACATGGTTTCAAAATTATAATTTGGACATAAGGCAACAAGTATTTTAAACAATTAGAGTAGTGTAACAATGTTATATTACTCTAAAGATATGAAAAATGGTTTGTTTCAAGACTCCAAGGCACAACATTTAGAATGAAATGGGTAGTATAATGATGCCCCTTTCAAATAAGTGACACACACATAAGCTGGATAAATGACTAAGGCAAGGGTGTGATGTCAAATGGATAGCATAAAAAATCTTTAAAAAAATTATTGATGTACAAATATGACTCATTTTAGATTTGGTATGATAAAAAAAATAGCTTTGATACAAGAATATTCAATTAAAGAAGATAAAATGAGAAAAACACGTAAGTGTAATGTCCTAAATCCTAAAACTAACAAGGTGGCATCATACTGTCAAATTTCATCTATATAATTTCTCTTGAAAGGATTTTAAGTTGTTAATCCAAAAGTAAAAACACCTTAAAAGTAGGGTTTTTAATCCCCCTCTTCTCTCAAGAGTTCATACGATGACATGGAACTTTGGGCTACTCACCCTGCATCAACAATATATTTGCAATAATTTGGGTTGTCTAAACTATCAATTTTAATTCATTTATAAATGGTCCCATAAGTGTGGAAAAAACTATGTTGCATCACATCATTTGGATCCACATTAACTAACTTGTTATGAAAAGTTCTAGTCCTTTTCACAACCACTACATCCATCAATTGATCATTGTAGTGAGATGTATGAGTTACCCCTATGATCTGAGGCCGAGTACCACTAATACAACTTGTTTAACCGCTAAAAAAAGTGTCCCAATGGGTCACCCTTAATTTATATACCCCACCATGGAGTGGGGTTTAAATTATGTTGGGATATGAATTCTTAAGTCAACATTTCCCTAGAGAACTCATGGGAAGGTGATAAAATCCTTCCCACAAGCCAAAATGCATGAAATAAAGAAAGTGGAAGGACTTTAGGGTCTTTTTTGGGTCACTAAAATCTCTCGTATTTTGGGGAGGGCCTTAGAAAGTTTCCTTCCACACTTTTGGACCAAAGTGATAAATTCAAAGAGTGAGCATTTTTTATCAACCAATTTCTCTAAAAGGGATGGGGGGAGAGCATACATGTGACACCTATTTTAATAAATAAACACTCAAAAAACAAACATAAAAATGAAAACTCTTATGAGTATTTAACTAAATTGATATTTCATTTTTATTTCACCAAATGAAATGTCATGAAGTTTGAGCCCCTTGGCATTGTGTTGACAACTTTAAACAAAATGAAAATAACTCAAGTAAAAATATTTTAAAAACCCAAATTTAAATGTGAGTTTTGCAACTTAGATTGTTTAAAAATGTCTTCTCTTGGCCTTTGGGTCCTGAAAAATATGTTACAAGGTCTTTGTGCTTAGAATAAAAACATAAATGGGCAAATGACTTTTTAATTCTAGTGTTCAGGTTTTCAAAATTTTACATAGTGCAAAACCATAGAAACACAGAGCAATATCACCACTTTTTTTGCAAAACCAAAACTATTAGCACAATATCAAAATTTTCTTAAAAAATAGAGTATCATCACAAAACTACAAATATTAATGCAATATCACAAAATTTAACACAATATTGATACTCTTAATGCAAAATTGTATCTCTACCCTAAAACATAAAATAGCTAATCAAATTTTCATGTTTAAAGGTGATATTATGACTATTAGTGCAATACCACAACTTAAAAGTTGTGATATTTTCAACATCATATAATTTATGGTGATATTGTAACTTCAAAGTCACTATATTGTAATATCATAATTTTCCATACAAAACATAACTGTCAGTTAGAAAACTGTGGTAGTTAAGGAAAAAACTATGATAGTTAACACAATATCATGACTATAAAGTAGTAATATTGTGAAATATCATGATTCTAGAGAGTAAGAACATTACTATATAGATTAACTTTGTTATTTCTAGAAAAAATGTTTGTGAGCCTTTAATTTCCACTTTTTTATCAAGTGTGGATTTTAACATGAAAATTGTTAGGAAGATATCCTAAAATGCCTTGGAAACAAATTTATGGGGTTCAAGTCCCACTGATCATGACATGATTTGAATAATTAATACATAGAGGGGAGTTTAGTCTAGTGTTAGTTCAATAAAACAAATCAAAACAACACACTAAAATCCTAACACCTCTAGCCTAGACACTAGGGAGAGCATAACTAACAAACATACAAATGAAATAACAACTAGAACACAAAAGAAATCATAGTTTACCTTCCTTGGAGATCTAAATGGATTGTTGAAGCATGGCTTGCTTGGTTTGTGCATTAAGGAATCTTTACCAGTGAAGCTTTGTTTGCTCCTTCTCTCCTTGGCATATTGGCTTGGTTGCTTGGCTTATGAGTTTGGCATGGTAACACTACTTGAAAGGCTTATATCTCTAAAAATTATCATTATAACTTTGGATTATGAGAGATTTAAAGATATTTGGGAATAATAAAATTACAGAAAAAGATCTTAGATATCAATAGACATGGCCTTGTATTTATAGCCTCAAAATTTAACTCTCACCCAAGGTGGGTTAAGGTTGAGTTTAAACATGGAATGAGTTCAAACTAACCCTAGGTGAGTTGAGGCTAGCTCTAGTTTAGTTAAAAATTTTCATGTAATTATGATTTTGAATTACTAGGCATGGCTCTCAGATTACATATTTTGAGATATTTTGGAAGATCTTGACAACTCATAAAGGCAATGATGAAAAGGTTTGATATTTTGATTTTTGGAATTTCCATTTTAGATATTATTTAATTACAAATGGATAATTAAACTAAGCATTTAATCTTGTTTAATTTGTTGATTTAATTTGATTATCATTTTATCTCTTTTAATATTTGATCAAGTGCCCCACTTAATGGGTCCATAGGCCAAACTACCAATTTTTAGGTCACAAGGTGATTAGGGATGAATTTGTGAGAGGTTATTATTGCATACAATATAATACCCCAAATAGGGATACCTTAACATGATTATGAGAATTGATGAATGATGCATGGATTAAATTGGGATGTTTAGTGAATCTTAGGCTTAATTTGTAATGTTTGGTAGGAATCAGTCTAAAGTCTGGTCAGGAGCCAGTTGTGGCTAGAATTAGGTGTCTACAATTACATAATATAATGTTTTCAATGATAAGATAATCATAATATCTTCTAACATTGGATTTATATCCTATCTACATAACAATAAAATGGTAAAGCTAATGATAATCCTAAAGTTTTAGGCTTATGGTCAATGTAATTTGATAGGTCCATCCCAAACAAGGTTCTGGAGTTGGGATTATTTTAGCTGATCCATAATGGAAATTACAGTTTGCTACCTATACATCATATTTCCTTTGCACAAATAAACTTTTAGAATATTAAGCTTTGATTTTAGGTTTGTAACTAGCCCTAAAACATAAATTTAAAGAGATAAAATGTTTGGGGATTCTAAATTAATAGTTAATTAAGTCATGTGTAAATTTTAGTGCAAGTTGACTTACTTGAGAAAATATAATATAGAGCATGGGATTTGATATAAGTATTCAATCCATTTAATATCATCAATATTACCAAAGAATAAAACCAAGTTGTAAATACCCTAGTAGATTTGATTGTGAATCTAGTCTATTTATATGACTTGGACAAAGATTTTATATAGTGCTTATAACCTACCCTTAAATCCTAGAAAACATTGAGAACTTTTAGGTTTTCGATGATGATAATCACATATTGGAATTTTTAAATGACTCTAGGGTTTTCAAATCATAATGATAATGATAGAGATGATACCCTTAGTGAGTATTGTGACAAATATGGTATTATGAACTTAATATAAAACCACATCTTAAAGGGTATGATCTCATTACAGGGAGTGTTTGATCTAGATAAATCAACACATAGACTAAAAAGACCAACTAACTAACAATCTGTTAATGTCAACTTATAATTAGTTGATCAACCTAAAAATTTCCACATTGGTCTAGATTATATCCCTACTAAAATATATTATCTCAATAAATTGTTCATGTGATACATAGATGTAATCACCTTGACATACAAATATCTCAACGTTTTTTATCCTAGTGTGATAATGTATAACATCCCATTCAATCAAGGCAAAAATCCATTTAGCTAGAGACAACAACTTTTCAACCCAATCTTAGATCCCCTCATTCATAAAGAGGTTCAAAAACTACTCTTAGCTTGGATTATTTTACCGGTACACCATTTTACATGGGTGGCCAAATTAGTGCTTGTTCATAATAAGAGGGGAGAAATTAGAATGTGTGTTGATTTTAGGAACTCAAACCAAGTCTTGGATAAAGATAACTATCATTTTCCATTTTAGATGAAGTCATCTTGAGGGTGAGTGTATCTCATATGATGTTATTCTTAGACAAACTCTCAAGGTATAACCAGGTCATGGTAAACCTAGAAGATAGAGTTAAGATTGCCTTCACTACCAAATATGGTCCATTCATTTATAAGAGGATGTCATTCAGCCTCATAAATGTTTCAGAAACCTTATATATATCCATGGACTTTACCTTCAAATGATTAATTATTAAGAGTATAATAATATATGGAATATTTAATTGTAATCTCAAAACATAGCTCTAATCATGTTCACCACTTGCAAAGGATATTTTGAATGTGCAAAAGGTATCATATCTTCCTTAACCTGAATAAAAGTGTCTTTGGCATCACATAAGGTAATCTCCTTATTTATATCATCACCCATGAAGGTATCTCTATTTATTTTAAAAGTTTTAATGCAATTTATAAAATACTTCTTCCTAACAGTAAGAAAGAATTAAAATAATTCTTTATAGAATTAACTTTGTATGCAAGTTTGCATCTTATTTCATTGAGATTGTTAAGCCTTTTAATGCTATGGTAAAATACGAAGCTAAAGTGGAATGGATTCCTCCATCCAAATATACCTTCCAAGACATAAAAAATGTTATTATGTAGGTGTTAGTCTTAACCATGTTAGACTATAAAAATGTCATCCACCTTTATTCCTTCACCTATGAACATACCATAACTATTGTACTCACTCAGAGAATTGATGAAGAAGATAATACCATATATTTCATGAGAATGAACTTGAAATATGCATGTAATCCACCCTAGAAAAAAACATTGGTTAAATTTATCAAGAATTTTCAACACTATATCTTCAAGAACAAGGTGCATGCTATTGTTCCAGACCCAACCATAAATCTCATGTTGGGATAAAATGAATTGAGAGAGCATAAAATTTGGTGGATGTGTAAGCTAAAAGAATATTATCTAGAGATAAAACCTACCAAAATGGTTAGGGTTCAAGGCCTCATTCATATAATTACCAAAATTGACCCAAGAATTATTATGGTATAGTTGGATCAATCAAAACAAGCTTGTCAGGACTGGTATGACCCAATTGTCCACTATATTCTCTATAGGAGACCTCCTTCAGGATTAAATAAAACACATAAAAATTATTTGAGGATGAATTCAACTCATTATATGTTGAAAATGGGATTACTCTACTAAAATAACTAAGAGGGTATATACCTTAGGTATCTATCAAAATAAGAGGCAAAAGAGGTCATGACTAGCTTTCATGAAAAGTTGGGAAGTGGTCACCCCTCAATAATAAAATGTCCCATAAATTTTTTTGAGATGGGTATTATTGGAAAATTATATTTAAAGATGTGTACACACATCCTAAACTTCCTTGAGTGTCAAAACATTTCTGAAAATGAATTACATGTAGTGATGTCCCTCAAACTTAAAATATAATAATGTCCTTCCTCTCAATGGGTATTTAACTTCATAAGAGTCATCAACCTAAGCTTATCAAGTTGTCACAAGTTTATAATCATAGAAAATAATTAATACACAATATGGTTAGAGGTATTAACCACTACAAATAACATATCTAAATAAGTGATTAAGTTCCTTGAAGATAACATAACTACATAGTTTAGCATGTTGATTTCACTAGTTTATAATAATGGTCCTACATTCATATCAGTTGAACTCACTAAATAGGCCTATTATAATGGATTCACCTTGAATTTATCATTAAATTATTATCCATAGGGAAAAAAATTTGGTTGATTTGACTGATAAAAAATTGATGGATATAATTAAGAAGTTTATTGAGAAGTGACCTAGAGATTGGCACTCATTACTCAAGTACACACTCTAGGCCGATCATACTAGATATAAGTGGCCCCTCAAAAGTTCATTTTTCCTATTTTTATGTCTTATAACCAATATTCCTATTAACCCTTAGATGATCCATGTACAAATTCATTTAGGAATACATGGATGATGATGGGAAAGTGAATTCGAGACTACTAGATATTGTTCAGATGGAGGATGCATGAGAAGAAGCCTTGTAAATTTTTAACAAACATAAAGATATTGTCAATATGTGGTTTTAAAATAAGACAAAAATTAAATCCTTTAGAATATTAGACATGGTCTTATTATGATACAAATCTCATGAGAAGAAGGGTTAGCAATCCAAGTTATACCCACTCCATATTATCTCGTATCATATTTTTATATTATTGGGAAAAAATGATTTCAAGTTAAAAGACCTCCAAAGAAAGGATATCCCTACTTATGAATGAATAATTCTTAAATTAGTACTTATTGGTTGTGCCATCCACATTTATCTCTGAGTAATCCTCCCATAGGAATTAACTAACATTATAAATATAGTTTATGGATAGGGTAGTTTTAGATTAGATTTATTTCTATTGTGTGTTTGGTTTATGCCCATATTTGCTTTGCTTCTTTGTTTATTTTTCCTTATTCTTCTTCTATTTTACCTTAGATTTCATCCTTGTAGTATTAGATTCTTTAACCCTAAATGTATAACTCTGGTCTCAATAAAAGGAAAATATTACACTAGAAAGATAAGGCTAGCATAGAGCATTGTCCCTATATTCATAGGTGGTCCCCTCAATGGTTGTTAAAGCATTGAAAACATGGTCTAGGAAATAAGAAAAATAAAGTGGGATCTCATTATTTAAAAATATGATAAATGGAGCAACTCATTTTTAGTTCCTAATAAGAAATAAGCCATTGATTTAAAACTAAGTAGGTGAATTAAGAAAAGATTTATTTATGACAAGAGGTCATCACCACACTTAAATCATATCAAAATATCACCTTGAATTCACTAAATAATAAAGAGTCCCCTTGGTATTAAAAGTTCACTAGATCAACCATTCACCTTAGCTACATTGATTCCCAACCCTCATGGATCATAAATACATAAAAAATTGAAATTGAAAGAAGTCTAAAATCTCAAGAAAATATCATATTTTATTCCTAAGGAAGGGCAATTTGGTCAACCACCATTTTAGGATTTTTGACCTAGCTAGTAATGCAACAAGGCCTAGAGTATAACCAAATGTATCTTTGTTGGGAATATAAACACCCATATAAAAATAGAGAAACGCCCAAGCCTTCCCTTAGCTAATTTGTGCAAAATAACAAGTTATTTTTAGGATTTCTACACACCTAATAAACCTCTAGTTTTGATTGTGAATTAGAAGGGAGACTAAAGGAAATGAATCACTCTTCACACAAGATGGCCTATTTAAGGAATTACATCTTAGTATGTTATGTGTTGAAATATAATTAAGTGATTCTTTATCCTTGTGTTATGATGAAATAATATTTTTACTACTTATCCACTTGTTCAATAATGGAAGTCTAGACTTTGGGTTATAAACACTAGATAGATTTTTTCCCACATAATCTCCATTTGTTGTGGCCAACACGTACCATTATGTATAAGAAAAGGGGACCTATGTATTACATAAATTTTGAAAATTATCAATCCTTTATTGATCCTAATTTTATCCTCATCCTTTTTGAAATCTCATATGCATGTTTGATTCTTAGTGTTTAAAAATATTCCATTCAACTGATGATAGCCTATTTGTTTGTATTTAGAAATATTTCATAGTTGTTTGTGTTAAAAAGGATTAGTCCTACATAATTTTGAAGTATATTTCATACTTACTTTTTGGGGTGTTAATTATTCCTTATATAAAATCCTTACACATGCAATCCTAGAGTCTTAATCCCATAGTCCAATTAGAAACTCTCATGGCCTCTTTTCATGATAGGTAACCATCTCATTACATACAAGGAACTTTTAAAATGACAAGGAACTTTTTTATGTTTTATAGGTCCCTAATGTGTTAGAGATATCACATACATAAAAGGACCAATCCAATGGAAGAGTGTCATGTATACCTATACACCTAGAGGTATCAAACTTGTTAGAGTCCTAGGAGGCCTAATGTAATGGAAGAGTGCCATGTGTACCTATACACCAAAAGGTATTAGATTTGTCAGATCCCTAGAAGGCCTAATCCAATGGAATAGTGATCATGTGTACATGTACACCTAGAGGTGTCAGAGCTATCATATCCCTAAAATTTTCAATCTAATGTAATATCACAACATTTCATGATAGGTAAGCATCCCCTTGCATATAAGGCACTTTCAAAATGACTTGGTCTATTTTTATGTTTTATAGGTCTTGAAGGTGTTAGAGATATCAAATCCATAGGAGGCCCAATCTAATGTAAGAGTGTCATGTGTACCCATACACCTAGAGGTGTCAAAGTTGTCAGAGATTTGGGAGTATTGATGTAATGGAAGAGTTCCATGTATACCTTTACACCTAAAGGTATTAGAGATATTAGAGCCCTAAAAGGCCTAATCCAATGGAAGATTGAATGTGTATACATATACACCTAGATATTTTAGAGCTATCATAGCCCTGAGAGGTCTGATATAATAGAAGATCACCACATATACTCATACACATTAAGGTGTCATAGTTATCATAGCTCGAAAAGGCCTGACCTAATGGAATAATTCCACATATACTTGTACACCTAGATGTGTGAAATTTTTTATATCCCTAGGAGGCCTAATATAATGAAATATCACCATGTATACCTATACACCCAAAGGTGTTAACATTTTCATATCCCTAGGAGGCCATATCTAATGAAATATTACCACATGTTCCCATATACCTAGAGGTTTCATATTTTTAGAGGCATAAGATGCCTAATCCAATAGAATATATCCATGTGTACCTATACACCTGGAGATGTTAGATTTATTAAAAACCTGAGTGTCCTAATCTAATAGAAGAGTAAAAAATGTACTCATAAACCTATGTGGCCAAATATATTATTGAATAGCCTAATGAGTTAGAGAGTGGTATGAACTAGGATCCCTTAATCCAATAATATAATTCCACATGTACTCAATATACTCAATCTCCAATCTACATAGGTAGAGATTTTAAGTTTGGGGAGTGCCTCGATGTGCTAAGTCATCATAGTACCCATTAAAACCATCAATGTACAAGTGAAATGTGGTTGATGAAAACACATATCAAATTCCATAAGGGCCAAAGATGGGCATGTGCCCACACAATTATCTACATTAATAATCTCACTTGGGTGGTTTTTAGTTTGACACCTAGGTACATCTCATCATTGCTAGCTAATATAATTAATGCCTATTCATAAAGATCATATATAAACCCAAAAATAGTTAAATTGAGAACAAGCCCATCAATTTAGAGTTTAATTTTCATGACATGAGCCTTTGAGGTCATTACTATAGAAAATATCATAGACTCTTATAAGGTTCCATCCAAATTTGGCTCATCATTATCTATCTTTTGTGTATTCAAATAATTCAGAGTCATCTACCTTGAATTTCCTCCAGATCATAAGGTACATCCTTACTACATACTTACACATAAAATAAAATGTGATTTAGAAATGACCACCTCAACTTCAAATCCAAAACTAGAGTAAGAATTTTAAGATAGTACCTTCTTGTAGGGAACTACAATATTTAAGCATTACAATGAAATATTTAAGATGATTAAAGATATACAGAGGACTACCAATGATAAATAACTATAGGATGATGATGTGGATTTTATTTATGATATCATATCCATTAGAGCCTCAAGGATACATAAGGTTGTTGCTAAGCTAGAAGTATTCATATGCAATGACCTCTTTGGCAACTTATTGTGCACTTACAAGTGTAGTAAGGACATTGTGTACTCCCCAACCATAAGATTAAATATTATAAGCATATTTTGGGCCACCTTCAAGTAGTAATATAATATCCCAAATTTTTATATCCCTTTTAATGTAGGGGTCCCTATTTTATGGCTGATCACCCATGATATCTATGAGTTATTTAAGAACTAGGTCAAAGACTCTAACCATTGGGTGAGAAAGGGGACCTTGAATCATACAATATCAAAACATTATATGAGGGAGTGCAGACTAGCATGTTATTGTTAAACCATGTATACATGGTAAGTGACATTATGCATGTCAATAAGAGTTGGGTCCTTCTACTCAACATCGTCCTCAAAAGGTGCCTACATTTTGGGACATCATTAGCTTCAAAATTGCACAGTAGGTCAATAAGATATAGTCTATGAAAAAATTATACATGATGTCATATGTGATCATTAAAACCTACACCACCTTAGATTTACAAAGCATAACCTTCCATATATGGATGCCAATAGGGTCAGTGGTGAATGTAGTATTTTATAATATCTACATTAACCACTATATGCACCATATCTAAGACATAAACAACCATTTATACCCCTTGATGTACTTTATCATTAAGAAGAAGTTGATGCTCAATATTTATAAGTAGATGTGGGCCCCAATTATTCCCACTAGTGCCTATTTGTACTACTTTGACCATATCATGATTAATTTGTAAGGAATCTAATAGGCTCCTCTTAAACTACCCTATATTTGCCTTGACCACCTTGTAGAGTAGGAAATCACTTGGAAACTAGCCAATGACATCACAAGTCTTTATCTTTCTAAAAGATAGAAGCATTACCCATCATTCATAATTATTATCAAGCACCATGAATAAAATAATTTGGTTATTATGTAAGGTATGACCCTCTACATGGACTCGTTCAACCTCCCCAAGACTGATAATACATAATGGGATCCTCAAGGCACAATGAACACCCATGTGGAAAAGTATCAAGTGAATCTCAATACTACATACTACCATGGGAGCCACCATAATGATGTGATCCACCTTAACCCTACCAATGATTTGGAGGTGATCAAAAATATCAAAGTAACATGTCCCCATAGGGAATAAGCATAGCCTGAGATAGTATTAGAAGAGAGTCCAATTATTTAACAACCTATTATTAAGGTTCTAAGAACTATAAAGAGGTTATTTAAACTAATTTTATAGAGCCCATGTCTCAAGTATCTTGGAGTCTCAAGAGAGCCCACCCTGAGACCAACCTATAGCATTCCCAAGAGTTTCCACCCCTATTTTGGTATGTTTAAGCATCACCTTATAGGTCCTCTTAGATTTCTATTGAAATTGTGGCCTACCCCTATTGCAACCCCTTTCACAACATCCCTATAAAGCTTCCATGTTCCCCCAATTTACCCTGTGACCCCACTTTGGCTCAATTTAGCTATATTGGCTTGGTCAACCCCATAAATTACTCTTAAGATAGCCTTAAAGTTTGGCACATTCCCTAATAGTACCCTAATTCATGTTACCCCTTTGGTCATAATAGCCTCTATCACTTTGATTACTCCCAGTGCTAAAATTACCTTATCAACATATGTGACTATGAGTACCTTAATCTCCTCTTCTCTCATAAATTATGATACTTCAACAAGTCTAGGGTGACTACAATGCCTCCATAGGCTCAATTTAAGATAGCCCATTCAATTTTAGTAGCACCACATGTGATCCCAAGTATAATATTTCTAAGAGGCCAAGGATAATTTCACATTAGCCACCCCCGTAACTTCTAATTTCACCCACAACACCATCATGGGCCTCTCTATCCCTCACAATAGGATCCTAAGGACTTGGATTTAATCAACAAATTTCCTCTTTCATATTGAATACTCAACTCCCAGGCATAATTGGTCCCTAGGTCATTATAACTCAAGACCAATTGAGGTCTTAATTATTCCCATGATCTTCCTATTTTGTAGTTCCTCCCTTTTCATCCATGCTTCCTATTGTGCCTTAACACACCCCATTTTAAGAATTCAAATAGGGACCCATTATTATCATAAAATATTCATTTTTTGTTCTAGATGAACCTTAAAATTCCAATATTGAATTAATATATGCATTCTAGGGTTATTTTGGGTTTAATTTTGCATTTTAAAATAGAAAATCAAAGCTTAAGCGTGTTATAAAATAATTTTATTTATCACCTTTGATTTTTATTTTAAATGGTTACTCTAAATAGGATTTTGTTTATTTGAGTAATGGAGATAATGAGATAGTGTTCTAATGAATCTTGTCTTTTATATATGTGCAAGATTACTTTCAAGACTTAGAAATATTCCACATTTGTTCCTTAGATAAATTCTTGGGCAACATGTTCACATCATGTTGATTATGGTTTCCCTGATTATAGTTTATTAGAGACCTCTATATCCCTAGGAGTCATCCACATGTCAACATCATGGATACCCATAGCATATAGTTCAATAAATAGGGCCTATTTTATTTTCATACTTTCTAGTTCTTTGATTTTAAGATAGGTAACATCATCATGTCAACTTGTAATCTTAGAAACCAGTCAGGAGAAAGTACACTATCAAAGTCTAAAATAACACCAGAACCCCAAGATTGTTCTACATGACATAATCCCTTTCACTTCGAACACAGTGGACCATAGTACATAAACTTATTTTTGAATTTGTCTGAATCAATACAAACCATCCACATGTCATGATCATGTTTACCCAAACCCTACAAAAATAAGGTATATTGTTAGATTTCTAATTTATTTATATAAACAAGGATCATACACATGGCACCATCTCAAACACTCACCACTTGATAGGTTTACGTACAAAATAAAATTTTCAAAGACCCCAAATTATTGAGATCCATCCACATGGCATAATATCATTAATTTAGAGTCTATAAGGTGAAGGTACATTCTTAAGATTGTATTTTCTCTAGATCACCAAGAGTCAACCATGTGTCATCATCTCAAAAGCCTAAAACTTCTCAAAAAAAGTACAAGAGTAAAATAAATAAGAGTATTTGGAGGCCTAAGAACCATCCACTTGGCACTATTTCATTCATGTGGATCTTATTGGGAATATTTACACAATCAACTTTTCAAAGACCCTAAATTTTTTAGATCATGCTAAGTGGTATAATTTCATTAACTTTAAACTTATAATGGGTATGAATAAATATTATAAAATTAAATACCTTGGGTAAGCAAGATTGTGACAAGTGTCACAATCAAATAAATGTGTAGCTAAAATACAAAATAAAAATTTGATAGCCAGGCCAAAGATGATGCATAGGAAATGGACACCTGTATTAAAATGATGGCTAAAAACTCATGGTGAATGAAAATATACCACATGAAAAAAGGTATTTGTCAAATATGACTAGAAAATTCAAATCAAAATGGGAATCAAAACCAAAATCCATTGATGCATTAAATTTGCATGAATTGAGAATTCAAGTATTCATATTTTGTAAATATATGTAAATTTACAAATGACATAAAGTCACCATTACCATCAATTGAATACAATAAAATCATGAATTTTAGTTATCCACTTATCAAAACCCCTATATTTTATTCTATCAAAATTTTGAGTACCTTTAGTCAACTCAAGAAAACTTTTATAGAGATCTAGAGTATAAAAATGGATTCCATGAGCATCTCAATGTCAACTTCCTTCCCTATAAACCATCATGGGTGGGACTAAATATCTAGACACAAAATTTGACAAGGGAACACTTGAATTTTGATTCCCTAATTACTCAGCCATTTGGGATGTGGTGCATGATGCAAATATATATTCATCACAATATTAGCTAACTAAAGATAAGCAAATATATATTGATTATTTGATGTCAATAAAGACCATGAGATTACACAACACAGTATCAAAATATGAGGTAATGCCTTGCATAAATTTACTTAATGATTTATTTATTAATGGTGTTGTTACTATGGATTGCCTACATTATAGACTTCACAGAAGTGTAGTGGCATATATTTATAGGGAGGTATTTGAGAAATATTTTAAACTTCAAACATCTAAGGTGACCTATGATCATGTTTCAACCAATGATTCGTTAGAGAATAATATAATTAAGGGGAACTCAAATAATGCCTCAAGAAAAAAAGATTGAATATGTGAGGTGTTATCTCCTTAGTTCCCATATTAAATTTCAAGCCAATAATTCAAATATAAATGGAATTAATGAATTTATTGTATTGTTTTCCTAGAACCACTTATGTGTATGAGGAATGGGTGAGCATTATAGACATTATTTTGACCAATGATAAAGTTGTTTCACTTAGAGAATTTATCAATGTGAGGTTAAGGGACTAAATGTTATAAATTGACCAAAGGCCCTCTAATGGTAATTTTAATATGATGTACTATGTATTGGATGTAGTCATGGGGATAATATACAAGACTCATGGGGAACCTTGGGAACCATCTAATGAATACATAAAAAATAGGGTCTATGATGACTATTCCATACTACTTATTTAAAGGTTTAGAAGTGAAATAAAAAGAATTTCAGAAGACATTTAACCATAAGTATACCAATCCATCTATGGGCATCATATGCCTAGGATTTCTAAGAATATAAGAAGAACTATAAAAAAAGAGGGGATTACTAGTACTACCTTGATTGTATCATAATAAGGATAAAGGGAACTAGGGAACCTCATCTGTGTTTGCCTCATTATGTCCCTAATAATATGGTATAATAGGAAATAACACATTAGATATACACTATTATAGATAAATATCTTGGTGTTAAACACCAAGGGTACTACCACAAAACCCCTCTAAACATTGGTCAAATTTAGTACTCAATGAAGAAGCACCTCAATATAATTGGCAAAGTTAGATCCCATTATGGTTTAGAAGAAGAAAAATAAAAAGACTGGGACCCTAGGGTTAGAGTGAGTCAATATTTTAATTATATTAGGAAAAAGGGATTTCATATTGTAATGGCACCACCTCCTACAAGTGGGCAAGTAGGAGCAATTTCTTTAACACCTTTGCCTCTTTTGACTACAATTCAACAAGTAAATCTTCCTAAATTTTTGTAGAGTTATTTTATGATAATTCCATCTATAATAACATCCCCATCACCTCCAACATCTCCACTAATGGCACATATAGTTATTGTAAGTCTTCCTAAATTTTTGTAGAGTTATTTTATGATAATGCCATCTATAATAGCATCCCCATCACCTCCAACATCTCCACTAATGGCACATATAGTTTTTGTGCCTCCACCTCCATCTACTAAATCCCCTTCATCTTCCATTCCACCCATTGTTACTTACCATAGAAATCCTAAAACTCCTCTAGTATCTCATAGTAACACCCAAGTAGATTAAATACCTACATAGTATCTATTAATTTGAGGAGGTCTCTTTGTGAGGAATCAGAATAAGAACATGAAGAGGCAGTTTCACTAGTATATTTTACCAATGATGAGGAAGAGGATGAACTAGAGACTATGGAAAAAGAAGAACAAAAGGTCAATATTGAGATAATTTAAATAATAGAGGATACTAAGTCTGAAGAAATTGAGAAATAAAATGATAAATTAGTAGACACATGGTTATTGAAAGGAGAAGAAAGACCATTCCCCACACAAGGTGAAAATATTCTTACTTAAGAATAAATTCAAGCCCTCAATAAGGGAGTGTATTATTTCATATCATCCCTTACAGTTGTAGATACTAATATTATTAATTTTCCATCTATTACACCCCTTTATCCATATGATTCATTTCAACAATATTGTTTGAAAACTAAGTCATTGTATCCCCATGTCAATATTAATGAAACTAGGCAACAAACTTATAGTTCTTTTGATTCTTAATTCTTTCAACCATAATTTCAATAACACCTAGACCACAAGCCCCTAATATGAGGGTTCATTTTGAATACTTGGTGTTTTTTTCCATTTTTGATACCCAATCACCATACTCACTCTCGAGTCCATCTACCCAATTAGGCTTGTCCATTATTTAGTCCCCTCAGGCTGAGTCTTTTATTATATAAATATTAAAGACCCCAAAATAGACAAAATATATGGTAGATACTACACCCTATAGAGACATCATATGATGGAATAGGGTCAGTCAACTACCTCTTCAATTTCCCATAAAAATAAGTGATTCAATGCTTCCACCAGGATCCATTCTACCTTCCACCTTAGTATAAGCTAATCAGCTAGAGGAATAAAGAGAACTCATTGTCCCTTCTTGGTTAAAATATTCCCAAGAGTGAAAAAAGATAGAATGGGCCTGGTCCTCATATATTTTATAATAATAATTACATGCTTTGATAAGTAAACTAGCATTAGATATAGGGTGAGGAAAATAAAGGAAATGGATAGGAAATGGGAAAAAATAATACTGGATCAAAGGGAGAGTTTGTTCCCCTTGGAAAAAGAAAAAAAGGAAATCTAATGACCATAATGAGTATGAAGATTAATTTTGTGATTTGGAATCAACTAGTTAAGCCATGGAATAAATGTATAGGAACTAGGACCAAGTCAAATAAAGGATTCTATAGAGGCAAATTATTTAAGCTCCAAGATAAATAGTGGAGAATTTTCATAGTACAGTGAAGAAATTGTATAATATCCTAAACATGATAAAAACCTCAAGGGGTGAGTCCTAGCCTCATTGGGGAAGAGTGTTGACCTTATAAAACCAATTGAAACATCTAGAAAAGAGGCTTAAATTTTTGGAATCTTATGTAATAAATAGTTTTTATAATCATATAAACCTAATGACCACCTAAGAATTTATATGGGCCTTGAATTATGTGATTTTCAAAAGAGATCATACTTTTAATTGGCACCAATAGATGAAGTCTTTGATAACACGGTTTGGGAGTCAAGAGTGAGAGTCTATATAAATTTTCATAGATATAAGGGTCATAAGTATGATTAAGTCTATAGGGAAAATGGTAAATAGGTCCAATTCTAAAGGATTACTAAGAATAGCTATAGATAGATTCAAGGTTGAAGCAGAAGGCACATTATACAAGACCAGTGAAAATATTTTGTGATTGATTAATTTTAGTAAAGATAAGGTGACTAAAGAATATGCCTATAGAGCTAAATTTATAACTTCAAAATTTGATCACAAAAGGCTAATGGATGAAATTGTAAAAATATTAAAGCCATCTATACTAAATTTTGGCATTATTAATACTAAGTTTGACATTGCATATATAATATATGAATAAATCAAGGCTAATGAAGAGGTTACTACTATAGAAGGGATAATATTACTAGTACCTATAATAGGCACTCATATTTAAGTGTTAGTTTACATAATGGTGCATATTCCTATTGGTCCCACTTTAATTATCTCTTCACATGCAAGGCCTCAAACTACTCTTGTAACTACACCAAGCATATAACCACCTTCTTCTTTAAATAGTGCCAATTTGACACCATTGATGTGTGTGTGTGTGTGTGTGTGTGTGTGTGTGTGTGTGTGTGTGTGTGTGTGTGTGTGTGTGTGTGTGTATTATAATGTAAGGATACTTGGGTATCTATTCTATTTATAATAATACACACACATATAGATATATATATTGTAATTATGCAATTTTGGTTGTTTATCTTATGAATATCCTACACATGCATGGTTTCCATGAATTTTAACTCTAAGTGTAAAATTAGACATTACTTAGAGAATGAGGTGACTCCTCGCCAAGCCTATATATACTTTTATTTTATCCATTCTAAGAGGAATAATTCTAGAAATTAAGGTGAATAAAAAATTCTACAGATTGTTCTACAAGTTCATATTTGTATGCATTCTTTTTCTTCTCTAAACCTCATGATTTATTGAAGAAGTTTTATCATTCTAGTATTATGAATCTTTGGGTTTTATAGAAGTTTTTTAGTATAGCTATTAAAATTGTGTTATCATTAATTTAAATGATTTCCATTTATTAATCATGATCTCCTTTTGAATATATGCAATTATAATCATACATTGGCATCAAACTTTGGTTATGGACAATGAAGTCTACTGTATATGTTTCATTAGACTCCTAACTATGTTTGTTTATTTTATGTCTTTATATTAACTTTAATCATTTATTAGTTCCATATCACTTGTCCAACCCATAGTGTAGGATATAATTTAGAAGGGTTTCATCTATCTTTAGTTCACAAACCCTCTTTTTTGCTCTACCCTTCCCTCTTTTTATACTTTTTAAAATCCATTCCACCTTAGGTTAGAATCCACCCAACCATCTCAAGTATAATTTGGTTTATTTTAGATTCTATTTATATAAACCATTTAAGGTAAATAATCTATTTCTCACCATTATTCCACCATTAGGTTGTTATATAACTGGATAACCCATAACTCATACCTTAAAGTGAATCTTTTCATCGATCCTAAAATGTTAGAGGCTAGCTCATAATATTTCATGGTGTGCATAAAACCCACATAAATAGGGAATTTATTTTTCACAATAATGAGGTCCCATCTTTCATTTATTAATAAGATCACTTGATTTGCACTAGATATACCCATAAAATTAACAAGGTCCATCTCAAACACTAGTCTACTAGTTCCACCCTTGTAGATCCATAGAAGACCTAGGTTAGATAGAGGTATCTTAAGGGGACCTCAGACTTAATATTATTCCCTAATTAGAAGAGGTCATCTTCATCTTCACACGATGGACCTATCTTGGTTAGTTGGTTATATTATTGTTTTACCTGGAGACATACATGATTTGCCTAGAAACCCTAAAAAGTATCTTCCTTCTTTTTCTCCCTGGGGAGGAAAGACTACTAAAGAACATATAAAGGCTTTCAATACTACTTTAGGTATACTAAATGTAACCCAAAAATATGTGGGATGCATAATTTTCCCTTTAACATTGCAATATGTTGTTTATAATTGGTTCCTCAATATCCTAAAGGATTCAATTACTTCCTAAAACCAATGTCAAGATACCTTTTTGGCATAATTTAGACATGTCACTAACCCAAATGTCATATACCAAAATTTTTATATAAAGATAACAGAGCCCAATGATCCAATAAAATACTTTAATTCAATATTCCAAAATATGTATATTTTAGTTGATAATTACTAAATACCCAATGTTGTGTTAGCCCTTGAGATGTTGATGCAAGAGCATCCCAAGCTTCGTGTAATCTTACATCAACTAAAAATAATGTGTGGTGTGTTTTATTTGATTTTTAGGTTATGGTCTTATTTTTATGACCTTTTTTACCTCTTAGAGTGTTTTTGTAAAATTATTCCTTTGTCATGGAAAGAACAGAGAGATTTTGAATTTTTATGTTAATCCATGGGGACTGTTAATTCATAAAAATTAGCCAAAAATGCTTTTTTAACTATGCTGAGAATTAGATGAATAAATTTATTGAGGCAATAATATATAACACCTAAAACATATATACAAAATTTCATATCATTTGTAGTCATATTGGAGGTATTTTAAATGTTACACTTGAAGGAGGTTTCTTTACTTGAGGTAATACTAATGGAGGAATTGGATGCTGAAACTTGGTGGGGTCATATAACCTAACACTTATAACCTCTAAAAAATATTCAGATCATTTGGATTCACCTTAAAGGCATACCAAATATTACACTAGTATGAGGTTTATTTAATTATAATAATATTCTAGAAGTAATTAGATGATGAAATTTTGTGGGTTAATATAATATGATGCCTATAATATATATACCGAATTTTAGACCATTTAGAGTTAACATGGGAAAGTTGTGATTTTTTATTTTAGGTTATGCTTATATCACTTGATAGAAGGTTCATGACCTTACGAAATTAATTTATTAATATTTAGGTCAACAAATTTTTATAATATAAATTTTCATCTAAAATTGTGTTCCAGATTTTATCTCAAATGGACAAGTGGTGCTAAAGTTGTGATAGTTTTTGCAACTATCATTTAGCTATAAATTGCATCTACTTAGTTTAAAGAATGTTCATGACCTTGTGGAATAGCTGTAGTAATATTTAAGTCACTAAATTTATATCAATGATATAAAAATGTATCATATAAGGTGCGTTTAAAATTTTATCTCAATTGGATAAGTGGATGCAAATTTATGATAGTTTTTGTGACTATCATTCAGCCATAAAATACATCTATCTAGCCTGATAGTTCATTAACTTACAATAGAGTTGTAGTAAGAAATAGGTTACCAAATTTAGTGGGTTACTATAAAATGAATTAATCATGATATTTTTAAATTTTAATATGAATTGAATAAACATAATTAAATTTTTGGAAGTTTTAGTAACTACCATTCAACTTAGAAACATCATCTATGTAGTGTGTGACACTTTGTAGTTATTATTCACTTATGGTAACCTACAATAATCTGTGTTAAGAGTTAGATGGTGAAATTTTGAGAGGTGATGTAAAATTTAATATATAATTTATTTTTAAAATATTATATAAATTTTATTGATGATTTTGAAGTTATGGTAGTTTTTATAACTATCATTCATCTTGAAACATGACTTGATAGTTACTAACAGTTAGGTGTTGATATAGAAAATTGAAGGCAACATAAATATTATATGTTATGAAGAGGTCATTTAAGTTTAATAGATAACCCAATAAGTTTTGGATGTTAATAGGAATACATTATTTATAGAAAGAGAGTTTTCTAGGAGAGAAATGAGCTAAGAAGGAGTAGAATTCTTGAATACTATAACAAAGAGTTGTATCAATTTAGAAGGAGTTGTATGAGAGTCCATAACTCTTTCATGTTATGTAATAATTATTTTTATGTATGTATGAGAGAGTGTGTGTGTTTTATTTATTTAATGTATTCCACTATGATGATTTAATATTAATTTCATGATAATATGTTAAGTGTGTCAAGTTTGAGTAATATGTGACCATGAGTGAATGTCTAACCCTAGCAACAAAGAGATAAAGGAATAACTTAATTGGTCTCCCTATATTATGATTACACCAAGTGGTATCAAATAAGGATTTTTTCCTTTTGGGTTATGTGTGTGAAACTCCCAAATGAATTTGTTGCAAGTTATGAAAGAGAAGTTTGTTGAGTGTGCTACAAATTGTGAAAGAGAAGCTTGCATAAGTTGTTACAGGTGTGAGAGAAGTCCCAAAAGTTTAGAGGTAATTTGAAATGCTCTATTTTGATTTTATTATAGGTTTTTAAATAGAATCCTCATAATTTTGGTGAGATATGGCACACCAAAAAAGATCACTAGAGGTAGAATACTTGATAGAGATGTTGAAGAAATTCTAAGTAAAATTAGATATGATGGAGATGACTACACAAAGTGGTATTATTGCACATGTGAATGAAGATGATGATGAGGAGATGATGATGGGGTTGATGTACCTACAATAAATATTATATGCTTTGTAAATAAGTCAAGTAAGTGGAGGAAAAAATTGCAACATATGTGTATGGAATAGATTTGTCTTGGAAGACAATAAGGAGATGAGGATTTTATATGTAGAGCCCAATTATGATTTTCAAAATAGTAGAGTGAATGAGAGTTGTGATCAATCTACAAAGGAATAAATCCTTGTGCAAGATGATATAGAAGTGATAGTAATTGAATCAGAATAAGGAGACCCATTATTTGATGATGGGAATGAGTTTGCAATATTTCATGAGTGGAAAAAATTAGAACCATCCTTGGTTAATGAAGGCAATGAGTTTGTATTTTTTATTTTGGAGGGTAGAAGGGTGTAAGATAACTAATTAAAGATAATTTTTTTAAAATTAAATAATAGATGTGAATGAATAATGCATCCATGAGGATTTGAAAGTTTTTGTAAATGAAATAACATAGGTGAATGAAGAAATTATCCAAGATGAGTTTTAGGTTTCCCTGAAGGAAACAATAGAGGTGGAATAAGTGCAATATAATACACATGAGTAAAGTATGGTTTTAAACCATCAATTTTTAGGAGATTAAAACATAAATAAGTATGTAGAGATTAAAAAACCCTATGATTATTTAAAATGGACCTATGGGAGTCCATAATGAGAGATAAATCTATGAGAATAATGTGAGCAATATAGAAGACTTGGACAGGATATCCTTATAGTGTGAAGAAGAGATGGAAGAATTGATTGTGGGAGATATTGATTCCATTAATGTGTTTTTTCAATGTACACATACAAAAATATAGAAGATGGAAAATAAAAGGATAAAGTGTGGTGCAGTCCAACATGCTCATTTATTTGATAAGTAAAGTGGAGAAGCCAAACAGGAGCCTAGTATGACAACATTGGTTGAATACATGGTTGGTGATGATGTTCCATACATGAAGGATTGTCTTCAATTAATTATGGATATAAGAGAGAGTGGTAGAGCATGGGAACAAGATTTTATCAAGTGGATATGTAGGTGAAAGATCATTTATAGTAGTTATAAGAAGTAGAGTTTTCAAAATAACAACTAATTATTATCCTAAAGAGTAGGCAAAATGATGATGAAGAATTTGAGAAGCCAAAGTTTGATGAGAATGAATTTTATAATGTGTATATGATGAATGAAATGGTGAATCTAAATTTTATATTAACCCAAATACATATTAAAGATCATAATATTTCAAGTACATAGGTGAAGAGAATGGAGGAATTCAAAGAGGCCTTCCAAGATGAATATAGTGAGCCACTTGAGTTTACAAGGTTTGATGAGGAGTTGTTTATTTCCATATCATCTTGAGCATGCAAAGAATAATATGATGTTGTATCAAAAGTGGAGAGGTTTTTTTACATAGAAATGGAGAAAGAGAGAGGAGAGGAAGTGAAGACTATCCTTACGGTGATACTAAAGGCTATAAGTTATCAATTGGATGCCCAAATGTATGTTAAATGTATAAATATGAAATTGGTGATGAAAGAGAATATGGAAGACATGAGAGAAGGTCTAAAATAAATGAAGAGTTATGGTAAGAGTGATCTAATAATAGGTTGAATATTGAGTATCCAAAGCCAAGAAGGCTTTAAGAGGAGTTGGTTAGTCTATGGTGGATTTAAGCCCACAATGGAGTGTAAGATGCAAGAAAAAGAATCTTAGTGGAGGTGGTTATTTGAAGATGGGTTTTAGCCAAAAATAATGTGAAAATCATAAAATATGATCCTTTGATGGAGGAGGATGGACTATGGTGGGTCTAACCCCACAAAATGAGGACTGAGGAGAGATAAGGAAAAGATGGAAAGAAAGAGCAAAGAAAATAATAAGAGGATTGAATTAAAACAAACAAAAATGAGCTAGATGAGTAAGAGAAAATGAAAAATAGTTGAGTACTTGGTGTGTTGGAAGATAATACCATGGACACTATACTTTTAGGTAAAAAGATTGGTTTTTCCATTTATTCCCTAAATATGAGTAGGATCTCACATTTTATAAACCTTGGGTGTATGATGTAGGAGCATCCTAGGTTTCATGCAATCTTGCATCAACTAAAAATAGAGTGCAATATTTTTTCTTTTATTTTTGGGTTATGGCCTTATTTTTATGAACTTTTTTACCTTTTATAGTATTTTTGTAAAAGTATTCCTTTATGTCAGAACGTGTGGAGATATTTTGACTATTTTTTTTAGTCTAGAGGGATTATTAAGTCATATAAACTTGTTATAAATGGTTCTTTAAGTGTGTTAAAAATTAGATGATGAAATTTTATGAGGTCATATTATATGACACCTAAAACATTTGTACCAAAATCTAGATCATTTTGATTGACCATAAGGGCATACCAATTGTTACATTGGTAGGAGGTTTCCTTAATTTTGGTAATACTTCAAAAGGAATTAGATTTTAAAACTTGATGGGATCATATAACTGACACTTAAAACCTCTACATAAAATTATAGATCATTTGGAGTCACCATGGAGGCATACCAAGTGTTACACTGGAAGGAGGTTTCTTTATTTATAATAATTTCATGGAATGAATTGGATGATGAAAATTTGTGAGTTCATATAATATGACACCTATAATAATTTTACCAAATTTTAAACCATTTGTAGTTACCAAAAAATAATTGAAGTTGTTTATTTTAAGTTATGCTTGTGTCACTTGGCAAAAGGTTCATGACCTTATGGAATATATGAGTTAAGATTTAGTTCACCAAATTTGTATCGGTGATAAAAATTTTAGTCTACAAGTTGTGTTTTAAATTTCAGATCAATTAAATATGTGGAATGAAAGTTATGATAGTTTTTATAATTATCAATAGCCATAAATTACATCTACCTAGTTTATAAAAGGTTCATGATATTTCATAATAGTTAATATTTCATAATAACTGCAATAGGAATTAGCTCACCAAATTTAGATAAATTATATAAAATGTATCATATAAGGTGTGTATATATAATATTTTTAAACATTATCAATTATTGATGATTTCTCTCTTAAAGGAGCCCATCGAGTCTCAATCTCTCTAAGTGCATGCCTTAAAGGGTACACTGATAAAGGGATGGGCAAACTATTGGTGTCTCACAAAATTGTTGGAACTTATACCACCACTTAAAACCAAAACAATTCCCTCATGTACATTTCTCTAAGCTTTTACACCTCCCTTACATTCTTCTCCAATCAATTCATCGCCTCAAATAGCCCCTACCTAAGCCAAAACCTATTTTTTCATCCTCTGAACATAGTCAAATGGGTTGACCCTATTATGAGAAATGAGCACATTATGGGACTAAGTCAACCTAGTTGACTTAGTTCAGGATCTAACTAATTTATTTTTTAAATAACTAGGTCAATTGGGCTGACTCTATTGGTTAAAACATCATAAGGGTTTAGGGTTCAATCCAACTATATAAACACATCCTTCACCCCATTTTCATTAGAGAGATAGAGATAATCATTCATTTGAATTTCTTTACAATCTGTTCTTCCACCATTCCACTTGAGGAGTCATTACTTAGGGTTTACACTTGGAGAGAATAATCTTGTCTTGTGTAAATGTCTTGGATTCATAAGAGAAGTCTTATATCCTAGATCTAACATATCTTTGTGATCATTATAAACCACAACAACCTCTTACAAATCACCATTGGTTAAGGGAGAGATTGAGCCTCAACAAGTTCATCTTCAAGGTAAGCATTCCTAACTCTTATTCCTCTATTTTGGTAGATAGAAGTAGCATAAATAATGGATTTTGAATGTATTTCTCTCTCCATGCATTAGGATTACCTTTACATTAAATTTATTAGAGTTCTTATTTGCATGTTTACTTTTATTTTTATTATCCCCCATTTATGCCACAATATTTGGTGAGCACTAGATTAGATTTCCTTTAATTTGTTATTTACTTTGTTAAAAACCATATAACCTAAATAGGTTTATTGTGTGGTATTTATTAACCAGAGGATATGTCACCCTCTCTAGTGATATTATTTGGTAAGAGACTCCTTAATTAGGTTTAGTGGATCCATAATTGTCATGACCTCAATTATCTAAATATACTAACAAGAGAAAGGGATAGTTTAATTTATATTCTCTAATTTAAGATTGATTTGTAAATCAAATTCACTTTATCTTGTATACATTTTGGTGAAACCAACATGAACTAACCCTTACAGGTCTTCTTTCACACTTTCATTTATTATCATTTATTAGTTATTTCATTTTTACATCACTAGATAGAATCCATCAACTCAATTAACATTATGTGCATAATTTTAACACATAATTGACTAATCAACTCTATTTTGCTTGTGTAGGTCATCTTCAACTACAAGTAACTAGATTGATTTTCTTGACTCATTTCACTTTTTTGCTTACAATTTTTAGACTTAGTCAACCTAGTTAACTCTATTAGCAAGTTAAAAATCTTCATCTAGATGACACGGTATAAAAATAACAAATTAAGTATCATTAAAATCATTAGGTTCATTCTCACCAAATCATTCATTTATTTTATTCATTTCAATCATGTTTTCATAGTTTTTGGTCTATAAAACTATAACCTTATATTAAACTCAATCGATTGGATCAACTTAGTTCTATAGTTTTTTCTTACCTTGGAAACTTGATTTACTTGCTTGACTATGTTTCTTTGGACCTTGTTTCAATATATAGAATTAACACAATTAATTATATTTAATATTATTTATATATGTGGTCATCCCTATCCACCTATACTCTTCAAGCAAAGGAATTAACTCATATTACTAATAATTAATTCATCTTTCATTTTACTGCTTGCTTGCTTAGAGTAGCACACATAGACTAAATAGGAAAGTTAAATTTATCAATTTAGTCATACTTATTTTTATTTTATTCACACACTTCCAAAACACAAAATATCAAAAATCATTTAAATAATTTCTACCCAAGTTCTACCTACTTGGATTTCAACACCAAGGGGAAAGTTGGCTTAGTTTTTTGGTTGAGTTTAAATACATGGTTGATGGTATATATTGTCAAATCACCCAACACCCTTATCACTAAAGGATTATGAAGTTAGGGGTTAGGCCCCAATATTAAGCTAGTACCATCACCAATATAGATCCCTTTTATCCTTAACAACTTGAAACCATCTTTAGCTTACCTTTCTAGTTCCCTTCTAAATCCAACACCCTATCACATTTATTTCTAATATTATAGTTTAAAACATTGAGGAAAGACCACATAGATTAGTGTTTCTATTTTTTATACTTTTTATTTATCAATTATATGTTGTATTGGAAAAAATTTATTAACTAACATCGATACAAGGTTTATGTTATGTGCCAAAACTAAATCGATTGGTTTAACCTAGTTGTCTATGTGTTTATTTCAAAAAAAAAATCAACACTAGATCATCTAGATTCATAACTATCAAAACCTATGTTTACCCTTCAAACACATTTGATCCATTTGACTATTTCCTACAATTTTTTTCTTTCTATGGAACACAATTACTATGTTCGACCTAGTCTCTTAAAAGCTGGTTCTTTTACCCTTCTATAGAACATAGTCATTCTATTTGACCTAGTCCCTCACATGTTGGTCTCTAGTGTTTACCCATAGAACATAGTTAACTCATTTGAATATATACTTTCCTATATTTTTATGTTGGTTTTTTTCTAAACTTAGTCAACCTTTCAACTTTATACCACTAGGCTAATTTAGTTATTTGTTCTAAAATCTTGCTTAGCCAATCTACTTCTGTATATGGCTAACTTTTCTCCTCTTTTTCAAATTTTCTCTTTGGTCTTAGATCCTCATTCTAAGCATCATGAAGTACCCTATTAAAATATTTTTGGAAAACCTTAATCTATTCACATGATACATGGGGTATTCTTTCCTTCCTATTTTTATTACCTAAGAAGATGTTCACTCTTTATGCACCTTCTCTCACCCTTCATCTTGGACTGTAATATGGTTTATATTACCCCAACTGATGATACTGATGGATCCAATCCATTTCACACTTCTCAAGACAATTCTCTATCAAAATCATTTGATTACATTATAGGGGTAATTAACACAAGCTTAACTAACAACCCTATAGGAAATATTTTAAACACTAATAATTTACCACCTAATAATCCTCCACTCAATAACCCATACCCTAATACCAATATAGGTAATTTTACTCCTAACAACCCTAATAATCCACATTTAAACACTAATAATCTAAATCCACCAATTAACACCACTCAAACTCTTGCACAAATAGTTCAACAAATGAATATTGTGCAAACATCTAATACTTCTCAAATGATGCAAATGCAACATCATTTATATAACATGGATAATCAACCTCCTATTCTCTTACCTCAAAATAACCAAAAAAATATCCCTCCACCTCTTAGAGATGTCATAGGAAATAGCATTCCCCAACCCCTTATACATAACAAAATGCTCCAAAATATTCAAAATAAACCTTTAGTTCCCTTCCTTAATTTGATTGATATTATAAATATCTCTCCAAATATTAAATATGATGGGACTAAATACCCTATATTTTTTCTTAAATTATTTGGTAATCTTTATAAAGAGTATATTCAAACCAACACACTTCTAGTCAAAACATTCATAGGAGATGTATTAGAATGCTATAATTAACTCTTTCAACATCTATATGACAACTCAAGGATTTAGTCAATCCTCTAGTTAAATAATTTCAACAAAATGATCTTCTTGAAAATTGTCTTAGTCACTTTATCAATGCCAAACAATCCCCTTTTGAATCAACTCATGATTTCATTAAACAATGAAAATCTTTGGCTCACAAAGCCGATCATAACATGACTAATGATAATGTATTTAAACTATTTAAAATTTCCTAACACCTTCCTTTCAATATAAGGTTCAAAAATTTCCTCCCCAAACTCTAAATGATACAATTGATCAAGATAAAACACAAGACTTTGTTATGACTCAATTTGAATCACCTCAAGAAACTACTAAGGAACCTTTCCAATAATTTTATCATAACATTGATTCTTATAAGCCTCCCCAAACTCAAAAGGGAGTATCCAATTCAACTAATTTTAGCCCTACCCCCCCTATTTTACCTTATAGACCTATTCATACCTCTCTTAAAATCCTATTTCAATTTTACCACCCATAAAATCTAACAAACCAAAACATTTACCTATCTCCTAGTTCATCAAAAATACCCATGAAATTCATTCTAATGGTTCAATTTCATCTATCACATGTTGGGGCATCTTATGATGCCCATCCACATATCACTTTATAATTGGGTCATATTAGGATGCCCATCCCTACATCCAATTACCAATTGGGGCATCTTATGATGCCCACTCTTATTCTACATTGCATAATAATAAGCAAATTCAACTTAAAAAAACTTTATGAGTCACATAGGCTTGTATTTCATATGCTCATCTTTGATATAGACATTAGCATAGATTTTGCTTATTATGTTTGTCTCATGTCTTTTTTTTTTTAAACTTTATTTCATTTAGTTTCATTTTAATACCACCTTAGTTCCCTCCTTCAGTCATTTTGTTTCATTTAATTCATGATTTTCATTGTAATACCATGGAAAGGACCTAGTTTTCCTCATGAATACCTTTTTATTTCATACATTGATTTCTCATACTTTTTCTCTTTGATCACAAGTTTTTTTTAAAATATTTTTAATTTCCTTATTTGTTTTGTGAGTTACATTATAAGACCATGGATAGGACCAAACATTCCTCAAAAATACTATTTTTCACTTTTTGTACCCACTTAGGTTTTTATTTTATGAGTTGCAGTGTAAGACCATGGATATGACCAGACTCTCCTCATAAAATCTACATAATCTTTCAAATATTTTTATAAATTGACTGTTATTTTTAAAATGTTAATTACTGGTTACAATTTTGTGACTCCATATTCTCATCCTTGATTTTTATTTCTTTTATGGATTAAACTTGTACAACAAACTATGTTAGCATGTTTCCCTATACTAACATACATTCTTATGATATGGAATCATACTCACCTATCACTGTATCCCTTTTCACATTGTCAAATTTTTATAATTTAAGGTAATTTAAATAATTTTATGTTCATCTCCCCTTGATTTTCCTCCCTTTAATTCCACTTTGGATAAAATAAGGTCAAATTCAATATAACATTTTTATTTAAGATGAATAAACAAGACTCTTAGACACCATGATCTCTCAATCCTATTTCTTAGATTATCCATGGTGGGATTTGGGTCTTATGGATTTTTGGTGATAAGAATCTATTATAAGCTTTATACTCTTTAGCGAAATGACTAGATACCTTGTAAAACTCATAATATGTTTCTTCCTCTTGGATGGGTGGGATAATTATCAAATATGACCTTGGTAGATAATCATAATGGGTTCCATCTAGTACTTAATCATACAAATAATAAATATCAAAGCATAGAACAGTTGAATCAAGAATTTGGTTATAATTTAGATATTTTTGGTATGCTTCACATTAGTGTTATGAGTGCCCATAGACTCTGTGGAATGAAAAAATGGTGATTCTACTTCTTAGGGACATAACCTTGGTGTGGGTTATATAAGTGTGGCTAGCATATCTAGAGAAATTAAAGTTGGTGGATAAAATTTTTTTTGTTCACTCTAGTATTTGGATCCAAAATAATCATGGAATTAGATATTTTTAGAGAGAATATTAGGAATAATTATGCAATTTCATCCTCTATTTTATGACTAAGGTGAGATTAGCCCAGGGCACAATTATGGGTATTTGGATTCACAATGGAGCCTACATCAAATAATCTCTGAGAGATGCAATGCCAACACCAAAGGTTCAGTACCACTTTTTTTAATAATGATTTAATTACTTGAGTTTACTAATAATATCTATGCACTTTGTTTTATCATTTTCTAAATAAAATGGAAGGGGTAGTTCAATCTCCAAAATAAACACAAAAGGAGAGAATAATAAGGTAGAAAAGGGTGTTTCTAGATCAAGGTTAAATCAATTCTTCAATAATCATGCTAAGTGCATATACCATAGTTATACCATTTTGAGTTGAGTTTCAATAAAGGTTCTAACTCTAATGATACATAATGGGAAGATTTTAGGGAAGTAGTGAAGAATGCTTGATTTATGAACCCTCATTAAATGTCAATACTATAAGTCTATAGTAGATAACACATAAAATTCCAAGATAACTTCTATATTAACACATAAGTTATCAATATTTTAAGGAAAATAAAATGAGTTCACAAAGAGGTTATAATAAACAAGCACATCATAACCATTGAATTCATAAAATGATAGAGCATTAAAAAAATTATATGAGCACTAACTTTATTTCAAAAAAAAATGAGAGATACTTTGAAAAATAGAATGTGTGTTTCATAAAGGCTAAAATTTAATTCATTAAAAACAAAAAGTTATATTACAAAGGTATTGATCATGGCCAACTTTATACAATCCAAAATTATGAAGGAAACCGTAGGTGAAATCCTAGCTTGATTTTGATAACACTTTTGAGCTAAAAATTATCAACATCAAAAATATAATATAGTTACATATTTATAGATAAGGATGGGATTCACTCCTAAGTACCACAAGATTCCCATCTTGGGCCATGATGGCCACTCCTAGTAGTTACAATTGCATATTTCAAAAAAGGGATAAAATATCCTTTGTTTTCCTAAAAAATATCTGCATGGGACCACTCAAGAAATACTTAGAGGTATAATATATGACCCAACTCATAACTACTTTAACTTTGATTTTTTGGCCTCTAGCATGGATACTATGAGATCAAACTTGTAGTCTAGCTTATTGAGGTTCATCAAAGGATCTTTGAAGATCATCTCTACTAAGGACATGAGTCTTTGGTATACTTGGAAGGGAGCTGCCATAAACACCTAGACTTAAAGTACTTGGTTGATGTTTGTTGTAGATTGGGTTTGAGAGCTTAAAATTTTCATGTGTTCCCTCTTTGTTCACTTTGACCATTTTTTTCTTCATAACCTAGTTAAAGTGACCCATGAGGATTCTAAATTTTCCCCTATCTATCAAAGTGTTATCCTAGTTGAGTAACACTAAGATATTAACTTATTTAAAGTAAGCCAATATCTTCTTACTACCATCTTCTAAGGGTCCCATTATAGTTTGGTCTAAATCAATCCACTCTTCTATAGTGGTTTTCATTCTCCTAAAATATGTCTAGTATAATCCTAAGTCTAAAGTGGGCATAAATTTTAGCTTCAATAACATGCCCTTATTGATCACAATCATCAAAATTTTCACTTTCCATCAATCATTGTGATCCTCTCCAAATAGGTCTAAGTCCACTAGATGAGCACCTACATCTCTATAATAGTCCCTACCACCTTTCAAATAGTTGAGAAAAATTTTAGGAGGGAATCCTTAACCTACCTAGTTATCCTAATGGGGAAGGATATATTTACTTGTGCCTCAAGAGTTCAAACCTAGATCTTCTTGTATTCAAGAAGTTTCTCCAACATATCATGCATTTCTTAGAGAACTGAGAGTGGGTCCTCTCATATCTTTTCTTCTCCCATGGGAGTTCTCACCTTGTTAAGAAAGAATGAATTATATTAGGTATACAAAACCATATGTTCCCCTCTTTTATGAATTTTTGTGTGAGGATCCTCTACATAATCCATTTAGTGTGATAAAAATTGCACTACACATTTAGGGTGCCTTGCATTGTCATCTATGGAACCTATGATATGAATACCATTCCTTGGGTTTTGAGAGGTGTTGGTGGGGTCAAAAATATTGTAATTATAGGTGTAGGATGATGTGGAGGGGGTATGAATGAATTAAAAGGTGGGAATGATGAAAATAGTGAAGGAGGAGGCATAAGGGCATATGAAGGCAAGAGAAATGGAGATGCCTAGGGGAACATATATGCTTGAAACTAACCTTGGGTCATTCCCACTTAAGGGGAACTAACTCTTGTGAGAGGGTTATTCAATATAAGGGAAGATATTAGCTAATTAAAACCAAATCATTGGGTACCTAGGGTGATGGAAAAAGGGTTCAAAGACCAATGAGGTGCACCACTAGGGTTGGTACTAGAATATCTATAGAAATTGGTGACAGAGGTGGAATTAGATTAGTCAATACCTATAATTAAGGTTGAGTGTGAGATAAATTTCATTTTTTCATTAGTATTTTGCTTAGGTTAGCTCTAGATGTTGTTTTAGGACTAGAGATAGTGAGTGGGGGCCAACTTTAGAAGTTATTGAGTCAATAAAGGAATTACTAGGATGGTCCCAACCACTGGAGTTATGTATATGGGTGTACCTACTCCTAGATAAGATGGGTAAATTGGTGAAGACATGGCACTTTTAGGCACTTAAATCTAAATAATGGCCAATGGGGATACCAAAAAAGTTCTAAGTTAGGAAATTGATTGGGCAGATATAAATAAAGAAGGGAGGATGTTAGGGATGGCCAAGGCCATGGGTACTTGGGTGAATAGTGGAAGGGATGTAATAGGGAAGAGAGGGGGTACCATATGAATGGTTAGTGGAAGGGGAAAGGAATCAAGTGGTGTCATGAGGGAAAGAACTTGTACTAGTACCTACTAATATTCCTACTTCAGGATTATTTCTATGTTGTTGCTAATATCAAACCTTAATGCCTAGGTGACCTGGGGTTGAGGTGCCTACTAAGGAGATACCTATGCTTAGGACACCTACCATTTAGTCACATGGGTTTGATTTGTCTGGGTTTGAGTTACTTGGGTTATTAGATGGGGAGGAGGTAGATCCATGGCATGAGGAGTTTATATTCATGGGGGAGAAGGTAATGGGATCCCTTGTATAATTCTCCTAGAAATTATGGAGGGAGTTGTGGTGACATCATGTGAAGGATGAGTAGATGTAGAGGGGGTTGAATATGGTCTAGGTTGAACCTTATTACCCTTATCCTTCCCATGGGCCTCAAACTTTGTGAGCACCTCTTAGTTATCTTCCACATTCAAATATAACTCATCATCATCCTCTAGATGGTGGACATAATTGAGGTTGAGGTGAGATAATTGCTTATCCAAGTGGGTTTGGATCATGCCCCATGAGTTTGAGTCTCATGGCTTTACTCTCCTCAAGGATAAATATTCTCATCCTATCACCATCTTCTATAAGGGAGGGAAGGATTGGTATACATGGTTCTTGATGATAATCATAAGAATAAGGTAGACCTTCTATTGGTGACTAATACAATGCCTAAAGATACACTCCACCAATTGGTAAGAAATTTCCATCTCTGCAAGGTGATCTAGTATGTGATAGGGAAAGTGGAGGGTCTCCCTAATAGTTCCTACAACTTGATGATGGTATCTTTCCAACAATATTAGAATTCTCTAATGGGATCCATTGAGTCTCTAATTACCTTGGATATATGAGGCATAGGGCCCCCTATTGATGCCTCTAAATGTATCACAGGTGATCTTAGTGTTTAAATAATACTTCTCATTTTAGAATTTAGGAGATTCAAAGCATGAGTAGTAGATTATGGTATCTAGTTACATGTGGTGAGATAGTAGTAGACCAAACAAACTATTCCACAATATTTATATTTAATGGTGGTTGGGAGCCACCATGGTCCTTCTATGTAAAGTGTGAAACATCTATCCTATTATTGGTGAATTTGTGATCCAAGTTTTAAACAAAATATTTATCTAATTGAATATTTACAATGGAATTTAAACTAGAGTGATTTGGTTAAAAAGAAGCAAAATAAGGGGTAGGGCAGAAAGAAAGTATGTGATTATTGGTCCTTTCCTCAGACATCATGACAAGGTTTTAAATTCTAATTGATCATGTATTTATTCATTATATAGTGTAAAATATCATATGCTCAAATATCATTACACACCAAGTGAGTATCTAAGGAAAATATGAAGGAATATAAGTGAGAATTGACTTTGATTTAAATATTTAATATTTCATTCAAATAGCATTTACACAATTTATTGTAGAGCAAATAAAATGAAGCAAATTTAGGATCATTCAACTAATCTAGCATTGGCATAAATTAGCAACCCTATGTCAAAGATGCACATTCAGAATTCCTAAAAGCCATTCAAATATGAGTCCTAAAATAGATCATTAAGAGAGAATCCATGATACAATTCACATAAACAAATTGGGATAAACTTTTTAGCATTCCTTGCTTATATTAAATTTCTCAAAAGTTATAATGTAGTTTCTAGCTCTTAGAACTCCCTCCCTTTTAAAAATAGTAATACTTCCTTTTATAAGAGGATAAGGTAGTATACCAGTCAATCATGTTAGATATAAATGTGCAAAAGGAAGGAGAACTATCCATTTTTACAAAGTTTCTAGAATACATTTCCCTTTTCCTAAGTGGACTGACCTATAGGCAAATGTGCTAACAAACTTGCACATGCCTCTAAAAAAAGAATATTCCATTTTCAAAGGTTACAATGTTTCCAAAAAAATAGAATATTTCTAGTTATTTGGTGGGTCATGTGCTGAAGGACTATTGTATTGCTACTAAATAATCCTCATGGCCTTTTGGTGTTGTTCATTAACTAGCTTTAAATTGACAGTGGGATCTAGGAGGCACTCATCTTATTAGTTAGCCAAGTCTTTAAAGTCCCTATCATTTCTCATCATGGATTCTTTGATGCTCCTTACTTTAGTAATCTTCTGATGCAGTTAGGATCATACTCATGACCCTACTATTGTTGGTCCTAGACTTACCTTGACTCTTTATTCTTACTTATTTCATAAACAAGATGAATCTCTAATTATATTCATCATCTATAATAATGCCTAGGGAGTTGATTTTTGTAGGTTTAGTAATCATGGTTCTAAGGAGTTGTTCAATTATATCCATTAGCTCCTCATCATCTCTTAAGAAACTTTATAAGTTCCTTGACCATGTACTCAAACCTTAGATTTTATCAATAATTAATCCCATGATTGTGTTTAAATGGGCCAAAATAATGGTTTTAAAACCATGAATTTGATCCTCAATTAGTATGTTCATTAGCTCCTTTATTGTATCCTTTAAATCCTGCCATTTGGTTATTAAACCCTTGACTATTGCATTTTATGGGGCCAATGGAATCTACCTTTCCTTCATTATCTTTAAGGAGTCAAACATATCATAAAAAGATGCCTTAAACATCTTGATCATTTCATCAGGGACTGATAGAATAGCCTGACTCTCAAGATTTTCATTTAATTTTTGAAAGTTATCTTTTTTTCTATACATGCCTTTGATGATCTCTTTTAGTTTATTTTAATGAGAATTAACTAATCCAACTATATCTTCTTTGTGGATCGGGTCTTCATTGGTTCCCTACCCTCTTACTAGAGTCAAGCCAACAAATGGTTCAACTCTTTAAAAAGTAAACTCTTCACCACCAACCATGGCTTTCTTTGTTGTAACTCTTTCTAATCCTATAGTCTCTGGGTTGAATTACACACTAGCTAATGATTTTATCACCTTTGGAGGTTTTGAAATATCCATTTGTGTGTTATTTGAGGCCCAAAGAGTGTCCACTTGAATGCCACTTGACTCCCTAGAGGATGTCATCTTTCTTTCTTAGTATTCCTTCAACAAAGAAACTATACATGGCTTGAGCTCATCATGGAAAGTGATGTTGATTGCCTTGGTCATGGGCCATGAATGGTGTAGGGTTGGAATATTTTACATTTTTCCATATAATAACTATTCAGGGATGATTCAACCATGAATATAATTATTATCACTAAATAATTTAACTTCACTTAAAAGATGAGTGAAGGTTAAATTTGGTTTCTTCTTTTCAATCGGGACCAATGCTAACTCATCCTTCCTCTATTATAGGGGTACCACTAGAACTAGGCCCAAAGCAATCTCCTTACCCTTTTCATTTTCTACTTCTTTAGCTTAGGTTTGAGGTCCTTTTACTTTTTGTTCTTCTTCATCTAATCTAAAGGCATTAGTAAGTACTTTGAGTGTATCCTTCACTGTCTCCTTAGGACCAAGTGCAATCATATTGATGTACCTGATTGAGGACTCTAATCTATTAGGTTAGGTTAAATATGATGCCCCTTCACCAAGTCTTTCTTCCCATCTTTCCTTCTTGGACCTTTGTGCTAATTTTACTTGAGGTTATTGTACTTATGATTGTGGTTGTTTTGGAGGGGGCCTATAAGAAGGTATAATTAACAAGTGGTATTGCATGGGTCCCATCTACCATATTTCACTAGGTGGTTTCTCATATCTAGCCAACCAAGCCTTAAGCCTGATATTACGCTTCTTCAGTCTAGCTAATACTTCTATGAAATTGGAGGCCCTGATATACATTATGTCATGGATACCATGTTGGTGTTCATAGGTCTTATTTATTATTTTTTTCTTTTAAATGATCCATAACCCTATCATAATGGTCCCATTGCCTTAACTCATCCAACTATAAATTAAAGGAGTCTCTATATCTGGAGATAGTATCAACCTAATCCTAATTCTATAATATAATCCTATTAATGGTCAAAGGAAAAGGGTGGTGGAGTCCCTTTTTTTCTTTCATACTCTATCTATACCATGGAACAATTGGTATGTTATTTCCTACTCTTCCAATTTAGTAAGCACATAGATTGGTAATTTGAGTGGCTGAGTTATGGTTCCTTCTATTCCAATTATAGTGCAGTCTGGATATAGCTAGATATCCCTAATTAGCTCCACATACTTCTTGATTAGAGGGATGACCCTACTCATAGGGATCCCTATGATGGCTTCTACTATAGTTGTATATACACAATCATAACTGAATTGTATATTGTGTCTATACTTGAATATATGTAATTTGGAATAATGATGGGAAATAGTTGTTTTGCCTTCAAATGACCAATTATTCATGTTGGGGATTTTTATGGTGGCTAGTAGGGCATCTAAAATATATGACATCATAAATAAGTGATTTTTGGTTTTCTTCTTTATGGTAGAGAGTTTTTATTTCAAGAAAATGTTGATCATATCACCTATTGGGGGAGTGAGTCCCTCTTCCACCATGAAATATACATAAGACACCTAGATTTTGTTGACATAGGTGGTGGTGGGGGTCCTAGATAATATATTTAGTAGTTTCATGATTATTCTAATTCCCTCCCTAAACTGGGTAATTGGGATTTTACCAATGGGGTTTATGACTACATGGATTCCTAAGTATAGCCATGGGGTAAGAATGGATTTCATGTCATTTTTTGTTTGACCATTCTCTAATTGTGGGAAAATCCACCTAAGTCTTACATAGCTTATAATAAATTTCAAATTTAATAGGGGAGTTATATGCTACTCTTTTGAAACTATGTTCGTACACTATCATATCCTAATCAATCTTACAATACTTGAAAAGAGGAGCAATGGCATCAATACAGTGAAACACCTTAGGTTTTGTTGTCACATAGTAGAGATGAGTAAATTTAATGGATACCAAGTCATTATATCTTTGGTTGATTGTGGCATTCTTCTACTCTTCCATTGTGATGGTCTACATCTCTTCAATAGTTTTAAAAAAATTGGACCAATTATTATCCTTAGTGTTTAATGATGCAACATCAAATTCTATGTCCTTAAAGACCCTTCCTTCCATGTTTGAGGTTAAGTATAATTCTATGTCCACCCTTTTTTATTGTCTTTGAGCTACCATGACTGTGAATTTTGTAAATTATTCACTATTGGCATACAAATTACCTCTGGATTAGTTCACACTCGTCTAGATGGCAATAGGGCTCTTTTTTGGCTCAACTATGATCAATTTAGGTTTAAATTAGGGTTTTTTATGAAGGATAGGACTTTTTTTCAACTTTAATGGTGATGGTTTTTTGGGCTTAGGCAAATTCATGCCTTGGATTTGATTTAGACCCCTATCTTTATACCTTTTCCTTTTTTTGCCCATAAAATCTTTGATTTTATCATTTTATGCTTCTGTGGCATCTTTATGGCATCCCATTGGTAGTTTTCATGCCATTTTCATTAATTATTTTAAAGAACTAGCCATTACCTTTTAAAAAAATTCTTTCTCTCATATCGTTAGATCTTCTTGAACAAATCAACATGGGTCATTGATCATGATCTTGGGACTTGCATGTCATTGGTCATTATTTTGCTTGGGTTCCATGAATATGTCACTTACATCCTGGTGGGCCTCCTTGACTTTGCACCCTATCAGTCTCATAGGGAATGTGTGTTTTCCATGTATCAGACCCATGGGTCTTTGAAGGTTCCATCAAATAGTTCATATTGATTACACTTTATCTGATCATCTTGATCTGATTAACCACAAGCCATTGATCTTACAAAGGTGAATGAACCTTAATTAGTGTCAAGATATAAAAAGTAATATAGGATGAAGAATTTAGTTTAAATCTTATTTCATGTTAATAAACATGATATAAACTTTGGGCTAAAGTATTTAAGCTAAGTCCCAGAACATAATATAAAGGGCCCTCCCCTTGGATGATAAATGGACCTAATGTAAGGCTTTAACCTAGGGTTTTATCATGATAAAAAATACAATTATAACCTTAGGATAGAGACTTAGATTAAGTCTATATCTATTGATTTTAGACTACAAGATCATTTTGCCATTAAGGTTTAAAGACCCTTATCATTTTTATATTTTGTAAAGGGGGTCTCATTGATTTGCAACATAAGTAATAATATTTAGCAATGTTTTAAAACAAATTCATTTGTCTAAGCAATTTAGTTGATGAGCTTGAATTTTATGGACTTGTGGACATCAATGACAACCTAACAAGAATCGAATGATGTTCATGAGAATGTCAAATTTAATTTCATGAAGTTCATTAGGTTCTATAGATCTTGACTTTAATACACTCCATCTGATCATCATTTACGAGTAAGTACAAACTGTTGATCATGGTTCAATTGGATGCATGTCATTGGTCCTATGTGGTGATTCTATAGGGCTCTTGAGCTTTGACCCTGCTAACCTAGGGAAGGACCTGTAGACTATCGATTGAGATCTAAATTCCTAAGATAGTGAAAATTGTCATCCTCATGGGACTTTAGTGGGTCTTTGATGTTATAACATTGTGTTCACTCTTTCAAATCTATTTTATATGAGTAACCATAGATCATTGATCTTGATCTAGATACTTACATATGATTGGTTCCTCTAATTAAGCATGGATCATTGATCTTGATCCAGGTAATCATGTAGAATTGGTTTGATAGATCAAGGCTTTAGATTCATTAGGCCTCCTTCACTCTATCTGATCATCTAGTCCCTATGAAGTGGAAGCCTTTAATTCTATAAATAGGTAAGATATGTAAGCTAGGGATAGTTAATGTGGGGACTTAGGCTAAGGTCTTATTACTAAGGTCTATTTTGTGTTAATAAACATGAATGGGGCCTCAAGACTAAGGCCTTAGTCTAAGTTCATAACAAAGAGGACCATGCAACATAAAGTGAGACCGAGAAAATAAAGGGTCCCTGCAAACACAAAATTTAGACCCTATTTACAATAAAATGGGATCCAAAGGGGCTCAAAATATAAAAAGACCAGACCTATAATTTTAGACCATAGTTTAGTCATGTTGAAAAACATGACCAAGCCTTAACATAAAATTTAGGCTTAGGTCTAAAGCATGTTTTAAATGTTCCTATCAAATTTGTGTCCACCAAATTAGTCCAAAACCAAGGGTCTAAGCTAGGTTTTTTTGAAGGAAGGTTTTAGAAAATGAATTCAACTTTCAGTTCTTAAAGACCAAAGGCTAGTAAAATCTTGAATATGATTATTATGAAAATTCCAAGTGTATTCCATTACTTGAGGGTTCATGAAAACCTACAACTAAAACATGAAGATCCATTATCAGAAACATTAGGCAAGGTTAAATAAAAACCATGAATAGATAAGACAACCTTATCAGGCATGGGTGATCTTCAAATTCAAGTACTGTGCAAAACATGTCAAGTTTTTCAATTTTAAGGTTCAAATTTTTCACAAGGGTCCCCATTTTTTAGAAATGGGATATGTTGACCTCAATAAGTGTTGAATTTTTGGGGAAACATAACAATATGTTAGAACTTAGAGACTCTAGTTAGGACAAATAACTAGGTCACATATTCCACTTGATCAATACCATTATCAAGATTAGTTTATGGTTGAAACAAACCTTACATGTGCATAATTAGGATCAAATATCAAAACATAGCCAAGTTGTGTGTGTAATTTGATTCCACTTACTATTTGTCATGGAATTCAAGGGAAAACTTATAAGTTTCATGTCTTTAATATTAACACTGACTTAGAGCATGTTTAGATATTCATTAAGAACCATGCTTTTAGTTTAGGGAAGGATTAAGCATTGCTCTATTGTTAGCTAGACATCCATATCCCTAATAGAGATGCCTTTGGCTCTACTCATAGCCTTACTCCACTGCTAGCCAAGTGTCCATATCCCTAGTGGAGATTACCAAAATCACCTTTGCTTGAAAATCTTTTGATTTTGTAATAAGTTATTTTTTTTGTATTTTTAGGTCTTTTAAACTTTCCAAAAAAGGTTGGGAACCAGGGTAGCCAGGTTCAAGGATTTGGTCAAGTGTTTGATATTAAAATAATCACCTATGGTTGAAACCTTTTCCCAGGTAAGGATGTTTGTTAAGTGTAGTGTGATTGTGCCTTAATAGATTAATCTTCCATTCTACATGTACAATTATTCTTAAAACCAAGTTCAGGTCAAGACAATGTTTAAGGTCTTATAGAATATTTAACCTATCCATCAGTCCTGAATAGTTTATTTAAATTATAACATCAAACTCATATCTCAAATCCATGGTCAGCATATGCATAAGGTTCATACCTACATTTTGAAATTTTGGAGTTTTAAATCAAACTAAATGGACTTTGAGATGAGGGTTGTCCCAAAAGGACTTATTGGAATGAAGGAACAAAAAAACAAAAGGCCAACACAAAATGAAAAGAAGCAAAGCAAATGCAAATAAAATAAATAAATATGTATGAACCTATGAAAAAATAAGGGATAGGTTGGAAAGAATTAAAGGAAACTAACTAGCCTACCTACACTAATTCTAACTATTCATAAAGATTTACTCCATGAAGATCCCAAGGGGAGCAGGAGAGAAGTAATGCTTAAGATATTGCCCATTGGTGGACAGTGTGAATTTTTATCCTTTTAGGTCTTTCAATTTGAATCTCTAAGTTTATCTAGAATTTGGTAGGGGCCAATCCATAGAGGTGTGAATTTTCCATGTTTGCCCTTGGGTTCATATGCCTTGTCCCAAAAAAGAACTAAGTCTCCTTATCTGAACAACTTTATCTTTGATCATTTATCAAACCACCTCTTTACTATAGTTTGGTGCTTGCTAAAGTTAGAAAATACTTATTCTCATGCATATTCCATCTGAATAATGTTCAACATCCTTGAATTTTCAAGTTCTTGGTCTTCCTCCATATATTATTGCATAAAATTATAAGTTAGCAGCTTAAGTGTGATGGGGAATATGGGTTCTTGGCCATATACCAATAAGAAAGAGGATTATTTAAGAGCATATTTGACTCTTGTTCTGTCTACCCAAAGGGCATATTTGAGGAGCTTATGCCATGTTCTAGGTTTATCTGCAGTAGATTTGTTAATTGTTTTCATCAAGTTTTTATTCATTGACTCAGATACTCCATTACCTTAAGGATAATGGTTGGACAAAAAATTGAGAATAATGTTATTAGCATATGACCATTATATCATCGATATGGATATGAATGTAGACCCATTATCACATACCAAAGAGAGTGGAGTCCCAAATTTGGTGCATATATTCTCCTCTAAAAACTTGATCACTTCTTCAATTCTACACTATTTGGTAACTACTACTTCAATCCATCTAATGCAATAGTCAGTTGTTGTCAAAACATATTTGTGACCTTATGATGAGTTAGGATTGATGAATACAACAAAATATATGCCCCATTATGCAAAGGGTTTATTAACCATTATTGGTTGCAATGACATTGCTACTTTTGGTTCTTTTATGTTAAAGATCTAGCATGAATGGCATTCTCTTACATGCTTATGAGCATATTTAAACATTATGGGCCAATAATAGCCAGCCCTAAGGATAGTGTGAGTCATGGTTCTCCCAAATGGGTGTCCACTTCCTAATTTCTCATGAAAAGTGCTTATTATCTCAGTAGTTTCTTCTTTGGAAACACATCTTAGGTACACTTCTTTAAAGTTCTTCTGATATAAGATTCCATTATTGATTAGGTAGTGAGATACTTTGAGCCTTATATCTCTCTTATGCTCCCTATTTAATCCTATAATATAATTTATATTAATCAATAAGTGGATAATGAAGTCATACTAGTCATTAGGTTGAAAATTTTGCTAATCAACTTGCATAATGCTCAATCTGAGGTTAGTTTTGGAAATCATTTAGATTAGGCCTTGACACCTTACCAATTTTATAGTCTTCATCTCTATGTCATATTCTTTAAGAATAGACATCCACTTACCTCTCTATTTTCCAAGCTCATTCCAACTTAGCATTAACTTAGTGGCTAGATCTAGAAGAATGGCATGCACTTTATTCCTAAGAATGTAGTGCCTAAATTTCTTGATAGCCTTGATCAATGCAAAATCTTGTTTATCAATTAAAGGATAGTTTAAATAAGAATTTTTCAAGTTAGTGCTCATAAAATTAATTGGATGATCAAACCCACCAATATTATATGTTAAAACAATAATAATGGTGTGCTCAAAGGTAAAAGAGTAAAGGAAGAAATCCTTTGAAAATTTTGGACTTATTAAGACTACAACCTAATTGATTACCCCTTTGATGTCCCCAAAGGCCTTCTTTGACTCCTCATTCCATGAGACTTGAGAATCCTTATTCATCATATCATTTAATGGTTTGACAATTTTTGCAAAGCCATAAATGAATTTTCTCAAAAAGTTTATTTTGCCAAAAAATGATTTCAATTCTTTTCTAGTATTGGGAGGCTCTATTTTTTATATGGATTCCACTCTTTTAGGATCTATGGAGATTCCATATTTAGTGATAACATTGCCTAAAAATTTACCCTCAGTGACACAAAAAAATGCTTTTTTATGGTTAAGGTAAATTTCATACCTTCTGCACCTTTTGAATACCTTCTATAAAAGCATGAAATGGTCCTCCCTATTCTTAGAGAAAATAGTTAGATCATCCATGTAAATTATAATGTACTTACTAATTAAGCCTTAGAAGGCATGGACCATGGTGCTTTAAATAGTGGCTCTTGCATTTATTAGTAAAAAAGGTATTCTTTTTTATGTAAAGGTGCCCCACTTAGTTGTTAATGTTATCTTCATACTATCTTCCTTGTCTACCAACACCTGATTGTACTTTGAAAAACCATCAAGGAAAGACATCACGGCAGTACCAGAAATAATTTGTATTACTTGGTCAAGAGAGGAGAGAGGATAATTATCCTTTTCAAATACTTTGTTCAGATTCCTAAAATCAATACATAATCTAATTTTGCCATTATTTTTCCTAACTGGCACCAAATTGGCAACCTAGGTAGAGTGTCTGATGGGAAATACAATTCTATCATCCAATAATCTCTTGACTTCCTCAAAAATCATGGGTTCTAACATAGGATTTACAAGCCTCTACTTTTGCATGAAAGTTTTACAATTATCTTTGATAGGTATGGTATGAGTGATGACCCTTGGATCAAAAATATTCAAGTCATCATATGACCAAGCTATGACATCTTTTGTCAATAGTTATTTAGCCCTTTTTATTTTCAACACTGGTACAAGCCTTCCCAATGTTGACCAGCTAAGGTTGATCTTGAGGTCCAAGATCAACTATGTTGTAATCTTTTCCATTCACTTTGAGAACCTTATAGGCTTCATATAACTTATCTTGATTGAATAACCTTTCTAAGGTAATCATTCCCTTGTGGATATTGTTGTAATTTAGTTGAATGACTTTGCCATCAAATTTTTTATCAAGGGTGGTTTCATCGACCTCATTTATGATATGGGCCTTAAATGCTCCTAAATTGGCCATGAAATTTAGGATTTATTGGTCATCACTAAAGACCTATAGATGGTTTACATTATCTATGAAATAAGGATAGGTTATTAACTCAATGATGAAATTTGGTGAGTCCTAGTCAAGCATAAGATTAAGTGCAATAGAAGCTAGTTCATCAACAAATTTATTTTCTTCCTTAAGGACAGACATAATATTGAAATCATCAAAAAACTCAACAAGATCCTAGACCCTAAATTTGTACCTCTTAAGGTAGGATAATTTATACTGATAATTTCTTCTTACTTGACTGACTACTAATTCTAAATCACCATAAAATAGTAGTTCCTTGACTTTTTTCTTGATGGAAAATTATAGTCCTAAGATGAGAGCCTCATATTCTACAAGGTTGTTGGTACATAGGAACTAGAATCTGTAAGAAGAATGATAATTATTACCAACATGATTAGCTATAAAAATGCCTACCCCATATCCAAATTTACACCTAGCCCCATCAAAATGTATCTTCCATAATCTAGGAATAGTATGAGAAGGCTTAGAGTTACTTACTTTAGCAGTTTCAAGAGTGAAAACTCCCAAATCAGAGTCAACTATGTTCACATTTTCATTTATAGCATTATATTCCATGATCACATGTTTCATTTTAGGTTCTCTCTCTACCCTGATTTGATTTGGAACTCCTTTTCAAGGTAGCCACAAATGTGAATAGTTTGTGGACATATATCATTTTAAAGCCTTTATCCATTCTCTACTTAGAATTAGTCTATAGGCATCAAGGATATCCACCAATTGGATATATATAAATTATTGGACTCTTGGCTTAGAAGCCAATTACATGTGGACATTTAACAATTCTCCAACCACCTTGACCCTGGACTTGTTTAACTAGGTGACAACCTTATCAGACTTAATGGGGGTCAAACCAAGTTGCTTAAAAATACCTATAGCGATAATATTTGTAGGGCACCAGAATCCAACAAATAGTTATGCAATTTATTACCAAACATTATGACTGTAAGCAGGAAGGGTGGGGACTCTATCTTAGCTTTGTACATAGATATGTTTGCATTATCAATCTTTGACATCTTGATAGGTTTCTTAGACAAGGATTCCATCAATAAATCTCTTTAGTTAGTTATTTGTGTTAATTCATGTAAAGTAATGTTAGATTTAATTTTCTTCATGTCCTTTATAATATTGTACCCAGTTTTATTTGAAGGAATAAGTGTATCGATACTCTTTTTAGAAGTAATTTCCTTTAGAGGTTTTGGGTTATTATATGATGTAGTGTTTGGAGGAGTGCCAAAGTTTTTCAAAGGAGTAGAAGTAGTCAAAGGCATCCTATGTTATATGTTAGAGGATATATTTTCTTTAGGAACTATTGAAAGGCATGAACTTCTTTAGGAACATCATCAAGTTCATTATCTTATTGGATGGGTAAATTGAACATTTCCACCATGAAGGTCTAGTTAGTAGGCTTGGATCCTAAAGTATTTGCACCATTGTCTTTGTTAGGTACTACCTCAAAATTTTCCAACTCTTATTGAAAGGATTCAAAAGTTTTACATAACTCAATGAAATTATTTTTTCCATGCTTAGCATTACAATGAACTCTATATTAGTCTATTAATGCAATATCAATAAGATTAATGTCCATGTTCTTCTTATCGGTAGATGATTCATTGTTCTTATTGTTATGGAAGCTATCATTCTAAAACATATTATTAGGTCTATTAAACTTATGGAAAGAGAAGTTCCTTCCTGATCTTTCACCAGTATGACTAACCTATTTTTGTAATTGAAGAAAGTTCATGTTAAGCTTTCAGACCATTTTTTAAATAGATTCATTCTCACTTTTGGGGGTCTTATATTTATGAACTTGATTAGCATCAGAGGTTGGTACTAATGCCTTTTGATCATTTGGACTAAATATCATTGTAGTATGGTCCAAGAATCCTAAGTTTTAATTAGGGGTAGCATAGCTCAAGGGTAATTGGTTTAGCATTGGGATCTGATTTAGGGCTGGCCTATTGTGATTGTTATTGGAAAATATATTAAAGGTAGGCATATGCAGATTCATATTTGGGATAAGTAGGCCATTTATCCTTTGGGACTAAATTTGATCATTAATGATCACTACTTTAGAATAGGCATAGGCTAAGGTGGTTATGACTAAGAGAGATCACTTTAGGAACACATAAGTCATAGGATCTACTACATCTTTATAGATCTCTAAAGCTAAAGCATCATCAGGTTTGTAGGGTTGTATGGTCTAGTTATGCATATTTTGAAACCTAGCATTAAATTCCCTTATATACTCACTAGCATCTCTTTTAATGGTGGTAAATTACTAGTGCAAAATGTAGGTAATGATAACCTTACCAAATTGCTTAATAAAGACATTGTTAAAACCATCCCAACTAGTAATGTAATTCTTAGGCAAATTAAGGAACCATTCATATGTGGCATCCTTAAATGTAAAAGGAAATAGTCCATAAGATAGATATTCATGGGTGACATTTAATAATATTAATGCAGATTTGAATGATTTAATGTGATCTTCAATAGTTACAACACCATTTAGGCTAAATGTTGGAAAATATTCCTAAATATTATTGGGGAGATCATACACTACACCTAGTATATTGATGGAGAATCACCTAACCATGCCATACCTTGATGAAGGTTGAATATGGAAGTATCTTGGAGTGGTGAAGCTATCAAAGACCTTAAACATCTATGCCTACCTTTCTCTCACCTAGCTTTCTTGTGGATCTCTAGTTCTAGCAAAGGCTCTGTTGTTTCTAAATGTGATCTCATTTTGATTTTAGGAAATTCCATCTTAATAAATTTGGATCTTATTTGAAATATGATGTTTTAAATCAACCTTTACAAAGAAAAAGGATTAGACTTGGACATTAAAAAAAAAATTGCAAAGATTTATATAAAGAATAATAAAATATGCCAACCTTTAGCTAAGTTGGCTCAAAGATGTGTCCAATTGTGTAAATATGATCAATATTTACACTAACTCATATTTATAAAATATCTATCAATATTTAACCAAAATAAGTTATTCTAACCTCAAATACTTTAAATTCTTAGATCTTAAGCTATCTTTACTGGAATTAAGCATCTATCTTCAAATAAATTTGGCCTTTGTCTAAAGGGATCATAAAGATGGGCCAAAGACCACAAAGATCGATGATATTTACTTTTTTGAGAAAATAACTACATAGATTTATAAAGATAACACCAATATTTGATCAAAACACACTAAAATTGGTGAAGATACTATAAATTCACAAAGATGGCCCTCTTTCTAGCACCATCAAAGCTTCATCATGTTGATGCCTCTAAATGTATCACAAGTGCTCTTAGTGTTTAAAGAACACTTTCCATTTTAGAATTCAAGAGATTCAAAGCATAAGTAGTAGATTATGGTGATCTAGTTACTATGGTGGGATAATGTCAAAGGAAACAAACTATTCCACAATATTTATATTGATTGGTGGTTGGAAGCCATTTTGGTCCTTCTATACAAAGTATGAAACATCTATGATATTATTGGTGAATTTATGATCCAAATTTTAAATTAAAGATAAATCTAAATGAATATTTACATTAGAATTTAAACTAGAGTGATTTGGTTAAAAAGAGGGGTAGGGTAGAAATAAAGTATGTGATTGTTGGTCCTTTCCTTAGACATCATGAAAAGGTTTTAAATTCTAACTGATCATGCATTTAATCAGTATATAGTGTAAAATAGTATATGCTCAAATCCAACTACACACTAGGTGAATATCAAATGAAAATATGAAAGAATATAAGTAAGAGTTGACTTTGATTTAAATATTTACTATTTCATTCAAATAACATTTGCACATTTTAATGTAGATCAAATAAAATGAAGCAAATTCAAGATCATTCAACTAATCTAGCATTGGTACAATTTATCAACCCTATATCAAAGATGCACATTCAAAATTCCTAAAAACCATTCAAATCTAATTCCTAGAATAGAAAATTAAGAGAGAAGCCATGATACAATTCACACAAATAGATTGGAACAAACATTGTAACATTCCCTACTTGTACTAAATTTCTCAAATGTTACAATGTATTTTCAAGCTCTTAGAACTCTTTCCCTATTACAAATTGTAATATTTCCTTTTATAGGAGGCTAAGGTGGTATACCGATCAGTCATGTTATCTACAAACATGAAAAAGTAAGGATAATTATCCATTTTCACAAAGTTTCTAGAATACATTTCCCTTTTCCCAAGTGGACTGACCTATAGGCAAATGTGCTAACAAACTTACACAGGTCTTTACAAAAGAATAATCCATTTTCAAAGATTACAAAGTTTTCAACAAAATATAATATTGTAAGCTATCTAGTGGGCCCTGTGCTGAAGGACTATCATATTACTACTGAAGAATCCTCATGGCCTTTTGGTGTTGTTCATTAAATAGTTTTAAATTGATAGTGGGCTCTAAGAGGCACTCATCTTCTTAGTCATCCAAGTCTTCAAAGTCCCTATCATTTCTCATCATGGCTTCTTTGATACTCCTTGCTTTGACAATATTCTCTGATGTAATTAAGATCATACCCATGACCCTTTTATTATCAATCCTAGACTTGCATTAACTCTTGCTTCTTACTTATTACATAACCAAGGTGACTATGTGCTTGTATTAATCATCTACAATGATGCTTAGGGAGATAAGTTTTATAGGTTTAGTAATCATGGTTCTAAGGAGTTGTTAAATTATATCCATTAGCTCCTCATCAGCTCTTAGGAACCTTTCCAAGTTCCTTGACCATGTACCCAAACCTTGGATTTTTTCAACAATTAATCCCATGATTGTGTTTAAATGGGATAGATTAATGGTTTTTAAACCAAGAATTTGATCCTTAATCATTAGGTTGATTAGATCCTTCATTTTATCCTTTAAATGCTTCCATTAGGCTATTAAACCCTTAGTTACTACATCTTGTTGGGTTGATGGACTGTGCCTTTCCTTTATTGTCTTCAAGGAGTCAAACATATCATATAAAGATGCCTCAAACATGTTGATTATTTTTTTAGGGATTGAAAAAATATCTTGCTTCTCAATATTTTAATTTTATTTGTGCAAGTTCTTTATTTTTTGATGTATGCCTTTAATTCCAACTTTTAGTTGAGCTAAATGAGCATCAACTAATCTAACTATATCTTCTTTTTGGATTGGCTCTTCAATAGTTCCCTGACCTACTACTGGAGTCAATCTAACAAATGGTTCAAATCTCTAAAAAGTGAGCTCTTCACCCCCAACCATGGCTTTCTTCATTGTCACTCTTTCTATTCCTATAGTCTTTGGGTTGAATTACACACTGACTGATGATTTTATCACCTTTAGGGGTTTTGGAATCTTCATTTGTATGTTATTTGAGGCCCCAAGAGTGTCCGCCTAAATTCCACTTAACTCCCTAGGGGATATCATCTTTATTTCTTATTCTTCTTTCATCAGAGCAACTATCCATGGCTTGAGCTCATTATGGATAGTGATGTTGAATACCTTGGTCATGGCCCATAAATGGTTTAGGGTTGGAATCTTTTATATTTTTCCATATAAGAACCATTCAAGGATGATTGTCCCATGAATAGGATTCTCATCACTGAATAAGTTAACTTCACTCAAAGGATGAGTGAAGGTTAACTTTGGTTTCTTCTTTCTAACCATGACTAATGCTAACTCAACCTTTATTTTGTAGGGGTGCCACTGGAAATAGGCACAAAGTAATATCCTTCCCCTTTTCATTTTCTTCTTCTTTGGCTTGGGCTTGAGGTCCTTTTACTTGTTCCTCTTCTTCATCTTATCCATAGGCATTAGCATGTGCTTTGAGTGTATCCTCCACTATCTCCTTAGGACCAAGTGCAATAAAATCAATGTACTCAATTGGGGACTCTGATCTATTAGGTTGGGCTAAAGATGATTCCCCTTCACTAGGTCTTTCTTCCCATATTTCCTTCTTAGACCTTTGTGTTACTTTTATTTGAGGTTGTTGTACTTCTGCTTATGGATATTTAGGAGGGGGCCTAGAAGAGGGTCTAGGTAACAAGTGGTATTTCATAGGTCCCATCAACCATATTTCACCAAGTGGTTTTTGATCTCTAGCCAACCTAGCCTTAGGCCTGATATTATGCTTCTTTAATATGGCTAATACTTCTATGAATTGGAGGCCCTAATAACATTTCATCATAGACATTAGGTTGGTGTTCATAAGTCTTATTTTTTTTTGATTTCAAATGCTTCATAACCCTATCATAAAGTTCCCATTCCCTTAACTCATCCAAATATAAATTAAAGGAGTCTTTATGTTTGGATATAGTGCCTACCTAATCCCAATTCTACAATACAGTCCCACTAATGGCCAGAGAAAAAGGGTGGAGGAGTCCCTTCCTTTTGCTCTTGCATACTCTATATATACCATGGAATAATTGGTATGTTATTTCCTGCTCTACTAATTTAGTAAGCATATGAACTGGTAATTTGAGTAGCTAAGTCAGGGTTCCTTATATTCTAATTATAGTGTAATCATGATATAACAAGATATCCCCAATTAGCACCACATACTTTTTGATTAGAGGGATGACCTTTCCCATAGGAATCCATATGATGGATTCTACTATAGCTAGATATACACAATCAAAAGTGAATTGTATATTTTGTTTATACTTGAATATATGTAATTTGGAATAGTAATAGGAAACTGTTGGTTTGCCTTCAGGTGACCAATTCTGCATGTCAGGGATTTTGGTGGTGGCTATTAGGGAATATAAAATATAGGGCATCATAAAGAAGTGATTGATAGGGGCCCAAACAATCTATTTAGTAGTGTCATGATTATTTTAATTCCCTCCCTAAACTAGGCAATTAAGATTTTACCAGTGGGGTCTATGACTATGTGGGTTCCTAAGTACACCCATGGGGTAAGGATAGATTTCATGTCATTTTTTCTTGACCATTCTCTAATTATGGGAAAATCCACCTAAGGCTTACATAACTTATAATAACTTTCAAATGCAAGAGGAGAGATATATTCTACTCTTTTTAAACTACATTTGTGTACTATCATGTCCTTATCAATCTTGTAATCCTTGAAAATAGGAGCAATGACATTGATACAATGCACTACCTTAGGTTTTGTTGCCATGTAGTGGAGATGAGTAATTTGAATGGAGACTAGGTCATTATATCTTTGGTTGATTGTGGCATTCTTCTGCTCTTCCCTTATGATGGTCTACATCTCTTCAATAGTCTAGAAAAGTTTGGAATAGTTGTTATCCTTAGTGTTTAATGATGCAGCATCAAATTTTGTGTCCTTAAAGACCCTTCATTCTATGTCTAAGGTTAAGTATAATTATGTGTCCTTCCTTTGCTATTGTCTTTGAGATACCATGATTGTGAGTTTTGTAAATTATTCACTATTGGCCTATAAACTACCTTTGGATTAGTTTGCACTTGTCTAAATGATAATAGGGCTCTTCTCTGGCTCGATTATGATTTATTTGGGCTCAAATTAGGGTTTTTTATGAAGGCTAGGGATTTTTTAAATATTTTTAATGGTTAAATTTGCTCGAGCTTAGGAAAATTCATGCCTTGGATTTTATTTATACCCCTAACTTTATAATTTTGCTTTTTCATGCCCTTAAAAGCTTTGATTTTATCATTTTATGCTTGTGTGGTATCTATGTGGCATCCCACTAGTAGTTTTTGCACCATTTTAATTATTACTTTTAAAGCAATAGTAATTGACTTTTTAAAATGTGATTTGTCTCACACCATCAGATCTTCATGCATGAATCAATGTGAGTCATTGATCGTGATCTTGGAACTTGCATGATATTAGTCCTTATCTAGTTTGGGCTCTCTAAATATGCCACTTGGCATCCTAGTGGGCCTTCTAGGCTCTACACCCTATTAGTTACATAGGGAATACATGTTTACCATGCATCAAACCTATGATCCTTCAAAGGTTCCATCAAATAGTTCATATTTATTACACTCCATCCAATCAACTTACTCTAATTAACCATAAACCATTGATCCTAAAAAGGTGAATGAACCTTAATTAGCATCAAGATATAAAATAGAACATAGGCTGAAGACTTTAGTTTAAATTTTATTTATTTTTAATAAACATAATATAAACTTTGGGATAAAGTATTTAAGTCCCAAAACATAATATAAAGGACCCTCCCCCTAGATGATAAATGGACCTAATGCAAGGCATTAACCTAGGGTTTTATCATGTTAACAAATATAATTGGAACATTAGTATATAGACTTAGATTAAGTCTATGTCTATGAATTTTAGACTATAAGATCATTTTACCATTGAGGTTCAAAGACCCTAAGCATTTTTATATTTTCTAAATGGGGTTCCATTGATTTGCAACATAAGTAATAAGCTTTATCAATGTTTTTAAAAAAATCATTTCTCTAAGCAAGGTGGTTGATGAGCTTGAATTTGATGGCCTCATGGATGTCAATCATAGCCTTATAGGTATTGAATCATGTTTTCAAGAACATCAAATTTAATTTCATGAAGTTCATTAGGTTCTATAGATATTGACTTTGATACACTCCATTTGATCATCCTTTGTGAGTAAGCACAAACCATCGATCATGGTTTGAGTAGATGCATGCCATTGGTCCCACATGATGATTCCATGGGGTTTCTAAGATTTGACCCTACTAAACCTAGAGAAAGACCCACAAATCATTGATTGAGATCTAAGTTCTTGAGATGGTGATAATTATAATCTTTATGGGACTTATATGGGTCTTTGACATTATAACATTATGTTTACTCCATCAGATATATTTCGTGTGAACAGCCATGGATCATTGATATTGATCTAGATACTTGCATATGATTGGTTCCTCTACTTAAGTATAGACCATCAATCTTGATCTAGGTAATTACGTGGGATTGATGTGATAGATCAAGGATTTAAATTTGTTGGGCCTCCTTTACTCCATCTTATCATCTAGTCCTGACAAAGTGAAAGCCATCGATTCTGTAAAGAGGCAAGATACTTAAGTTAGGGCTAGTTAATGTGGGGACTTAGGCTAAGGTCTTAGTACTAAGGTCTAGTTCATGTTAATAAATATGAATATGGCCTCAAGACTAAGGCCTTAGTCTAAGTTTTTAACAAAGGTAACATGTGACATAAAGTGAGACCAAGTTAAGAAAATAAAACGTCCCTATAAACACAAAAGTGAGACCCTATTTACAATAAAAGGGGAGCCAAAGGGGCTCAAACTATAAAAATACCAAACCTATATTTTTAGACCATGGTTTGGTCATGTTGAAAATCATGACCAAGCCTTAACATAAAATTTAGGCTTAGGTCTAAAGCATGTTTTAAACATTCCCACCAAATTTGTTCCTACCAAATTGGATTTGAACCAAGGGTATAAGATAGGGTTTTTTGAAGGAAGGATTTAGAACATGAATTCAACTTTGAGTTCTTATAGACCAAAGGTTATTAAAATCCTAAATAGGATTATTCTGTAAACTCCAAGTGTAGTCCATTACCTAAGGGTCCATGAAAACTTGAAAATGAAACATGAAGATCCATTTTCAACAATATTAGGCAAGGTTAAAATATAACCATGAATAGATAGGGTAATCTTATTAGGCATGGATGTTCTTCAAGTTCAAGTAATGTGTAAAACATGCCAAGTTTTTTAGTGTTAAGTTTCAAAGTATTCACAAGGGTCCCCATTTTTTATAAATGGGGTATGTTGACCTTAATAGCCTCATTAATCACATTGTACACTACTAGGTATAAATACTTATAAATATCCTAGATGTTATTTATGTACTAGTGGACATATAGTTTGTATAAAACTATATTAACCATTGAGCCTTTGGGAAGCCATGCAAGAAAAGTAGATGGTTTATAAGTGAGTGTCTTGTAGATTGTGTCTATGATATAACTCATCATGTAAAATTTCCCACAAGCCCAAACATCTACTATGGCCTTAACCATGTTGAAATTGACCACCCATCCCATGTTAAGGACTCAAGAGCCATCCAAAATCATGTGAAGTAAGGGCACCCACAATATGTTGATGTGTAGGTAATCTAGATCCCTAAATAGTAGATTTAGCATAATCATACCAACCTATACTTCCTCCTTAAAGGTGCATACCATGTATGTATTGATGTCTTATTTTTTCACCCACTTGGTATTTGGGTTCTCAGCCTAGTCCCTCAGGACATCATAGATTTTAAAGGTTTTAGTTCAGGTCTGCACCACCATTAAATCATATGAAATGGTGAACTCTAAGAGATAATAATAAGCTTTATAGGTGGTTATTGAGATGTCAGTAATCTAATGTCAGGAGTTGGTCGAGTAGTCTTAATAATGGGCATAATATTGCACCTACCTGGTAGTGAGGAGAAACTTACCAAACAAATTAATGTAGGGTAACACTTCATGCTTGGTTGTGGCCCTATGAAGGTTGCACTTCTCATAAGATCATAGGGAATCTTTGAATTTGGTTTAATCGTCATTGGTAATCAATTCCTTAAGTACTTAGTCAATGGCCTTTAATACCTCATTATAATGTTTGAATTGGTTCAATCCATCTAGGAAAAGAGTTTCTCTATATTTAGGCTTGGTCTTAGGATTTGAAGACAAAGTAGCCATTACAATAAGGTGTAAATCAGCATATGATCTCAAGGTGAAGGAGAAGGTGTAGAAGGCACCAAGTTTGAGCAAAAAACAAGGAGTCTAAATTTGGGAGTTTGGAGTTATAACAACTAATGAGATTTCCTCATGATAGTTATGGAAATTCACATGCATCCCCTTGTATTAATGTCATTTGGCATCTCACTCGTCATGGATTAAAAAAAAAATTGGTGACTCATTCTTCCACTTAATTTCCTAATCTAGAGTTAAATTTGTAGCATATTATTACATGCCACTTACTATATTTAGTAAAGGTGATGTGACATTTTAAAATTATCTAATTAGGTTTCAATTTACCACTTCATCAATGTATATATTTTTGTAGGTACAAAGACACCTCATCCTTAAAGCTTCTTGGGAGCTCCTACTTTGTGCAACTTGTCATTTTCCTATTGGTCCTCATATCAATGGTTGAGACCTAGGCATATCCTATCACTTTCTTATTATACCCTTGGGAGGGATGAGATACTAGTAAGGGACACATGGTATCCTCTGATTAACCCTTATTATTTCACATATAATTTATTATGAAAATATTAGGTCCTTTAGGGGCCCACCTAATAAAATTCCCAATTATGCCACATGTCATGTTGTGATACATTACACTATCCTGGGCTCTAACATCTCTATCAAGCCAAGGGTATTGACTATCCTAACAATCAACTACATGGTGTTTCCTCATTACATTGGGCTCTCTTGGGATCTGACACTTCTATCAAGATTGGGATACTGACATGTCTAAAAATAGGGAGAGCTCATTGATTGGATCTTTACACTTCTAACCTTCAAACCATATGGCATCTTTTGATTTGGTTAGGCTTGCCTAGGATCTAACATATTTGTCAATATTGGGAGATTGATCATTATACCTCTAGTTTATGTGGCACTCCCTAGTTGGGTTGGGCTCTCCTAAGATATAACATCTTTGTCAGGTTTTAGATACTTCCATTCTTGTTTGGCATGAGGTGATTGGCTAGAGTACTAACAGTTTCTAACCCCAAGTTGTATGGTGATTCTTCATTGCATTAAGCTCTCCTAAGTTTTGACATCTCTATAATATTAAATAAATTGGCACCAAATTCTAGATCCATGGTCTCCCCTATTTAGATAATTTTGACAATATCAGATAATTGTAACTATTATAGGTGTCCATAATTACTAGTAACATCTAAGAGCCCCTAATGGTTAATTTTAAAATTTAAACATCTCTTTTGAGTCTACCTAAGCATGTTTATTATTTCATTTATGGGGGAAAATATCAAAGATTCATCTATAAATACAAATCAAGATTAAGTATATATATATTTATCACTCATTTTGGTAAGTCCTCACAAGCTTCAAAATCCATTGTCACATCCTTGATGTATCAACCAAAAACTTTAAAATCTAGAAACCCCTCAAAATATCAGCCCTATGTCCAAATACGAATCTAAACACAAGGTAAAATTTACATTTTGTTAAGTATCTCAATTGCATTGCATGCTTATGGATCAAAATTGAGCACACATATACCTAGGTGGGAGAAATACAAGCAGTTTGATCCCTCTTTGGAGTATTGGAATTTAGGCAATGCTCAACAACTTAATGTGGAATGGTTAGGGTTATCCAACCCATATTTATAAAATATTTTTCCAAGTCTATTTTATGTTGAAAGGGACACCATGGTTTTAAGGTAAAGTGAATAAAAATGAAGATCTAAGCATAAGATTGAGGTCAAGAAAGCATACATAAATCATCTAAAATAGTAGGCACATAGATATATGGCATAATAGATTAGAACATTTGACCTAGACAATGTTATCAAATAGTGGATAGTATCAATTTTTCCAGGTGTCTAAACTTTGTTAGCAGCATCTGTGCAAGTTTTAATGGTCTATTTTTAGGCATATACATAGCACTTCTAAAGACTGTAACATAAGTAGTGAATAATATAAATTAGAAAAATTGGCTAAGTCTAATATTAAGTGCAATACCAATCTCTCTTTAACATTCGTAATTGTATAGTGAATGTTCCATCTTGCACAATATGAAGTTCAATAGTTTAATCTTATTTATACTATGTCCTAAATCAAAACATAAATAAAACATATAGTAATGTTTTGATAAAATAGCAAAGATGTTTTTGGTATGTCAAAAATATTTTTGATAATAACTTTCAATAAATTCACATCATCTTATAGACCTTCATTCTCTTAGAATAATAATTTTATTAGATCAATTTTTACACCATTAGATGGGATTGTTTTATAAATTTTTGAAAAGATTGTCACGTTAAATTTTGATAAATATTTAAGGTTTTATGACCTCAAAATATTGATCATATAAAAACATTGTACTTTATACAATTCAAACCCAAAAATTATTCAAATTGTAATAAAAAAACTAAGTTTTATGAAAATGAATATATTAATGTTAGAGATTATAATTTACATTTAAAAGTCAAAAATTGTACTACCTCATTGGAGTATTTATGTCAACTTGATTTTGGAGGGTGAATCATTGTATTGGTATAATGATTATGGAGACCATAATTTTGATTAACCATGAAATAAGTTGAATCTATGTTCTTATCAGAATGGAAAAATAAGAAATTTTTAAAGATCAAAAGAGATCAAGAATTCTAAGAAAATCTAGAAAATAAAGATAAAGAGATAGCATAATTTAATTATATTATTCAATCCTTCATTGATAATATAATAAAAATTAAAGTAAAATGATAATTAGAAAAAGGTGGAGGAAATGTTAATATTATACAAAGAAAAATATTTAAAAATATTGAAAATTTTCTTACCTATAAAGGAAAATTTAATAAAACTCAATGATGATATTTTTAAAAGGATAATATCACTATGTCTAAAATTATAAAGGAAAATTTAATAAAACTTGATGATGATATTTTTAAAAGGATAATATCATTATGTCCAAAATCATTATTGATATATATAAATTCATCATTTATATAGTTAAATGGTCACATGGGAAATAAAATAATATCAAGTAGACACAAGATAATGGTGAATAAATTCCATTCTTTAACTTGAAGCTCATTATAGACTATTATGTTTCGTACTATGTTCTATGTTATGTAAATGGGTGATTTACATATTATTTTTAGAGAGTTAGATATCCTTGGTTATATATTGTGACAATTTTTAAAATTGAGATGAAAGATAATTTTGTAAAGATTTGGTATGTGAAAAATTATGTGACATTGTAAGATATACCAAAACATATTAAAGGAGAGCATGAGAGATATTTTTAAGAAGAAAGAGAGGAGAAATATGAATATCAGGGTAGGAAAGATTCTAAAGAAGAGAAAAAGGAAATATTTAAAAAGAAAAGATAATTAGGACTCGTGTATTTGTGATACAAGATCAAACCCTTCACTTAATTAAGAAACTAAGGAATAAGTAGAATATAATATTGAATAAATAAAAGGATAGGAATGTGTAACTAATCCTACAAAGGATGCATCATATCAACATTTATATCACAATGAGGTAATTATATCATGGGTCATTATTAGGAGCATTAGAAAATAAATGATTATGGATATACATAGAATTATAGATGCATAAATTATATTTATTTATATATAAATGTCAACTATGGATAAATGCAAAAATCATATCAATACAGAAGACAAATAACATTATAAAGGACTGTCACTCATCAACATCAACTTTGTATGGATGGATGATCCAAGAAAGGCTTCAAGTATAGACATATTATATATATAATATTACTACTTGGTGATTTATCATGTTTTTGGACAAATATATTAATATGGATATAATGGTGTACATCTATTCTTATGGAATTATGATGTATATGAGATGATGAATTAGTCTACTTTTAGTACACATATCTTTGCATAGTCATTTTGTTTAATGAGTATCTTTTGGATTGTTATATGGGTCAACCACATGGGAACAAGTGGTTTAAGTACTTATCATACCCCATTAATATTATAAGAGATATTATATATAAAGAGCTCATTTTTTTATAAAATCATCATGTATCATTAATTATGGATCAGTTGTATTGAATAGTAAGGATAAAGTAGTGTAGTGATTGTGATCACTATCTTTCATAACACGAGGCCTCATTTTATCATTCCTTGATTAGGCAATATTATAATATATAACCTTACGCAAGGTTATTTTTATTTATTTTAACATTGAATATAAAGGTATATTGATACCAACCATGTAACTCATGTTTTATTTTTTCCTATATTTATGAATATTTATGTGTATTTGATATTTAGTTTTTAAATAAATTTTAATTTTGTTGGTTTATTTAAAACATTTGGTTCTATTATTAGGACTCTAAGTTATGAATGAATAGTTCTAGATTATCTCATTTAATATTGTAAATTTACATTGAAATAGTTATAATATTAGAAAGGTTTGAAAAATGTGATATTTTGAAATATGAAACAAAGTATATTTAGAGATCATATGATCAAAAGAGAGTCCATTTTTTTAAAATTAATGGAAAGGAATTATACATCAAATTTTTTCACACTTTATGGTTGCATCTAGAGAATAGATAAATATCTTCACATATAATAATAAATATTTCATCTAACAAAAAAGTAGGAAAAATCATATTAGAAAAAAGCCAACAATAATTAGAGATATTTTTTGCTTTCCTTTAGATTAAGGTAGCAATAGCCTGAAGGCAATATTACTCACCTTCAATAAAATTGTATAATAAAAATTTTAAAAATTATTTTTTGAGATAGAGTCTAATGGTAAGTTCAATCATTTAATACTACAAAAACACAAGTTATAATCTCAACTAGTGCATGCTCCCTAAAATAATGATGTGATAGATGGAACTTTTAAACTATAGTGTATTCACATCAAACTTTGAAATAAAAAAATGTCTAAATAATATTTTGTTCAACTAAATATATTTATCAAACCTCACTAAAAATATATTTGTGAACCAAAAGAGCTTTCATAATTTCCTATAACATATAAGGTCAAAATAGTCTAACACGAACATGCACGACACTCCAAACAACATAAATGTATAAAAAAATATTTTATATAAAATGTGAGTGAAATTTAAACATACCCCAATAGTACAAAAGTTTTAATAGTAAAATTTTAATATCACCTTTGGTCATGATGGTATTGATGTAGTTCATGACCTCCATCACACAACATACATGGACACAACTTAAAAGGATAAATATTTTGTATTTGATCAAATATATGTGATATTCCCAATCTAATTAACTTATTTTCAGATATTATTTGAGTTATAATTTATATTTTGTGCATGGAACATGGATGGTTTAAGATTTTTTTTTTGGATTAAACTTGATACATCAATGTTATTTTATAATGGCCTATTGCCATTAGAATTTACATGTACTAATATCTAGTATTTATTGATTCATTATGGTATCTAGAAATTATTATTGATATATGTTTCAGTATATGTATATATGTATGGGTACATTATTATACTGTGATTGACGTATTGTTCTAATGATTATGTACATGTTTATAAAATTATATTTATTATTTGTTTCTAATACATACCACATGAATTATTATTTTGAATAATTGTTTCATATGAGTATATATTTGCCCCATGATCACAACCCAAATTAGTGCCAACTCATAGGAGTAACTTCACTTGTAACATCACATAATTCATGGATTGTGGGTTTGAATAATTTGATTATTTACTTGGTTTTCATGTATATTATATATTATGTTTTGATTGTGACCGACATATTTTTCATATGAATTTTTATAGACCATCCAATTGGTTATTAATTTATATTATCATCGACTATTGCATTAATAACCAAATCAATTATATAGCTTTTATCATTTATTTTTTGATCTATCAAACCCTTATTTAAATTTAAGAGCATATTGATTCACTTAAATGTTTATCTTTAACATGACATTGCCCATTTGGGTTTAAAATTAATTTTTGGGAGTGGTTTACAAATGTATCTTGTTTGTGACATCTTAATTATTTAAATTTTGATAACTTGGAATGTAACTTAATGTTTTTCATGCTTGTCAAATTTGGTTGTTTCATTATCATTTTTGACATGGTTTTAGTGTCTTGATAATGACTGGACCCTTGCTTGGTATTATTGTACTTGTTGGTAAATGTGTGTGATGTTTTTATAATAACACAAGGTCTAGACTTAATTTTCTAAGCTTAGTTTGAAATAGGTTTTTGAAAGAAAATTAGGATAATATTGTTATTTTGTATAGCAGATATGTTATGTTATTTAATTTTTTTAAAACCGTAAGTAAATAATATTACTTAAAATCTATGTTAATACCTGACATAACTATATGTTATTATCATAACCTAATTTATATGTTATTATCATAACCTAATTTTATATTAATTACATCATATAATGTTACGATTATTATTTTTGGATTAATGGAAGGGGAAAAGGTGTCATTCATGGATTTAATGGAATTAGTGTAATATAGGGAATTCAATTAAAGTTAACTTCTACACAAACTTTGTTGTCTAATATTGAACACTGGAGCCAAATTTATAATGTTTAACATTATTAAGTGTTGTAATATTGTATTTGTGAAAAATATAAAATAAAGACAAGAATGAAAAATAATTAGTCTTTTATTTTTTAAAAATTTAACATTAATAAAGCTTTGGCTTTCTCAAAAAACTAATGAATTATGATGTTAATCATGGTCAATGGATTTAACTCAAGTTAGAGTTGTAAGATGTAAAAGAGTTAGGTTTTATTATTTTTTCTTAACATTAATTTGCATGGAGACATTTTTTTAGGGTGAAGCCTTACTAGAATGGGGACTGAACATTGCATAATCAATCAAACTATCCATTTTGGATAGTTGGATGGAATTTTTGTTGGATATATGCATTGAGTCTCTATTCAAAGTAATACTCAGATTATCTATCATCTTTATCAAGTCATACATTAAAAATAAAAGCATAAAATAAAAAGTTAGAAAGATGGAATGGTATCATGGAGATTGGGAAAGGTTGAAATAAATTAGAAGTTTGGGAGCATATCTAGGAAAAAAATGAGGAAAAAAATAGATTTTCAATGAACAGATATAATTTTTTTACTTAACAAAATTATAATCACTTGAAAACTTTTTAGTAATAGATTTGTGGTTATCTTACTAATATTTTGGATAAATGATATAGATCTATTTTTTACTTATAAAATAAGCCTTCGTTCTTGATTATCTCTCTATACTACAAGTGTTTGTCGATTGTTGACATATAATAAATAAGGGTGTGTTTATCTCTCTCTCTCTCTCTCTCTCTCTCATCTCTCTCTCTCTCCTCATCTCTCTCTCTCTTCTCTCTCTCTCCTCTCTCTCTCTCTCTCTCTCTCTCTCCTCTCTCTCTCTCTCTCTCTCTCTCTCTCTCTCTCTCTCCTCTCTCTCTCTCTCTTCTCTCTCTCTCTTCTCTCTCTCTCTCTCTCCTCTCTCTCTCGCCTCTCTCTCTCTGTGTGTGTGTGTGTGTGTGTGTGTGTGTACCCTTTTCAAATAAATTAATCATGATTTTAGTCTATGTAGTCATTAATGATGAATGATAGTGATTTTATGTGTATGGATAGACGATGTCTTATTTTTAATTTTTGAATTTCAAATCAACTATATAGAGAGAGTGTGTGTCAAGACTTATATATATAGATACATTCCCAAAATATGGGTTGTTCTCAAAATGTGATTTTGTTTACGTATCATTGTTTTTTTGGTAGTATTATTAGCATTGAAAATGGGAATTGATGTATATGTGTGTATATCTATCTACAATTTATAATTTTTACTCATTTAACTTAATACATCTCTTATAAGATTATGTCCTTGTAAAAAATGTATATAGATATAAATATATATATTAAATATGAAGTTATGATATACAAATTTGTATATATGGATGTATTTTTTTTATTAAATTTGTATGAATGTGTACAATGACTTAGTTTGAATATTAAAAAAGGCTAATTTATTTGTAAAATTGAATAATTAATATCTATCAAACATGCATATGTATTTTATATGTAATCATTAATAAAAATTTATTTAGCTTAGATTACAGTGTATATATAAGCTAATAAAAATATGCATGAACAATGGCAGCTATATATACTTCCTTGTTTCATTTGATGGGATTTTTATCTTATTATATTTATGTTTCATATTTATTTAATGCCTTATCAATCAAATTATGGTACAATTTCTATTTGTTTTTAGGATGAAAAGGGTCCTTTTCTAGTTATATTTGACTCTTTTATATGATCATATATTAATTTATTATAATTAACATTACAAGGTTTATAATATGCACATTATGAAATGTATTTTTTATGGTTGTCAATGGTTGGTAATATAAAAACTGATTACAAATAAGTTATGCATGAATTTTTATATGTTTATGGTGAAAGTTTAAATTCTATGCATGAAATTTTTGCCTATAATCAATGGAATTGATTCTTTACCATGATTTAAAGGTGTTTTACTTATTTTAGATTTATATGATCTAAATAATATAAAACTATTGAAATTCAAAATGTATAAAATACTAAGTTTACCATATAAATGTAAATGTTAAAGGAAAATTAAAATCATACTTATTATTATTAGAATTATAAGGCAAAGGAAACAGAACTTAATTGTTTTTTAATTATATTACTCATTATATGCATCATACTCACCCAAAATAGTTTTAAT